>NMUG010010951.1:0-10787 GCA_002855965.1 Monotropa hypopitys
ATTATCAAATCAAAGAAACATCATTATTATGACAACACTTGGTGTCAACAAACTTGATCAATCTCTTCTTATGCAATGCTTCCATATTTGTTCTTCCGAATCCTGAAGTATGTGATGTATTTGCATTCCCGTTTGCACACCACTTGTGTAAAGTGCGCGGTAACAAATTGTCTATGTCTATGCTTTACTCTAGTATTGTATGCCCAATGGTACAACGTCCTCATTGCAAAACTCGCTCATTCATCTGCAATTTGATTTCCCTCTCTCGGTATGGACATTGTAGAGTAGTTGTCCAGTAACACGAATGACAAATTCCTTTAAAAACACACATTAATAATTTAATACAAAAATATCAACATAAGCCAAAAAAATATGCATAATCAAATACCTGTAAATGTGAAAGAACTCAAGTGGCACCTCTCGCACGCCTTGAATTGCTTGAACAATTTCAAGGTTGTCAAGTTCAATGATAAGCTTCCTAAATCTATACGTGATAACTAAAGAAAATCCACTTTTAAGCGCCTTTAATTCCGCTTTGTACGAACACAACAATTCTTTGAAAGGTATATGATGTTCTCCTAGAATGACTCCTCTATAATCACGAAAAACAATGCTACCTCCACTATATGCTACCCCATTATATACATAGAATGCCCCATCAGTGTTCAATTTTACAAAGGCAATGAGTAGTGGAAGTTAACAAACGCGACTAATAGATAAGGGTGAGAGGGCATAGAAAAGTGAAACCATTAACCTGTTTTTCCTCAAAATTTTAAAATAATGACACGCACAGATTTCAAACATTTGAAGAAAGCATCTAAATATGCTTTTGTAGGTATCGTGCTTTCGGACTTATCAATCAAGAGAGCATTTTTTAACAACATGGCATAATGGACATGGGAAATTCTAATTAAAATAGACTCCAAACTATCCTCACTATGGCTCCTTAATGAAGAGTAAGATCTCAAGAATCTCATTCCAACCTGCAAAAAAATAATACAAGTTTATAATTATCTACCACTTCTAAATGATAGCTATCTTTTTAATACATAAAACATAGAACGCATCTGCTAGATTACTAAATCAACAAAATCATATTCGATGGAGAAAAGGATCCGAAAAGATACAATCGATACTCTCTCACAATAAACTATACATGCTATTCTACACTATAATTGTCGAAATCGTACGATTCGCAATTTGAATAGTACAATACAATCCGACTCACCTCCTAATCGATTCACATCAGTATTATGATTCGCATTTTGGCACGAATTGTGTTGTTACATGAATCGTAGAATCGTTGGGTGAATAGTAGAATCATATGGATTGTACAATTCATACTGGATTGTACGATTCATACTCTATTCTGAAGGTTTTTATTACCTTGTCGTACTCTAATTGTCGGCACTTGACAATTTTAGACTTGAATGTGAATCAAATGAAATCCTATGTATTTGTTGCAACGCAAAACATTGAAAACATCCAGCCCTGATGTCGATGTCGACGAGCAGTGTCGACGCCCTTCGCAACTCGCGATTTGGATTTTAGGGCATTCTCTTGCTTTGTAACTTTTCTTCCTATTTGAGTAAGACATATAATATTCTGTAATGGTTGCATAAACAAGTTATTTACATTTACATTGTCTTCCACGACTTGACATCGGGATCCCTTTCGCACGTTACCATTATTCTTCGCATTTACTCTCTATAAACGTACATCCCTACTTAGGCATCAGAGGCCCTTTCCCGTCGTCGTTGACCGATCTGGCACTCATTGTTGTCTCGGTGTGTAGAGATGTACATGTGGTCTTCTTGGCAGTAGTCCTTTCGCCTTCCATTGCACAACCTTGAGGATTCCATTCCCAAGAAGATCTACCATTAGCCGGACTCCAGGATACAGGACCCGAGGATGTGGTCAACTTGGTTTTTCCCTTCTCTAGCCACTATTCATCGTCTCCTTTACAAACCTTCAACAATTCAACTCCTTTGCAACACACCTTCCTTTTTTCGTGCATCCACTTCTCTCTCTCTTGATCAAATCCTCTTCACAATTCTAACTCACATTAAATCTGATCACATAACTTCCTTACTGAATTTCAACCGATTATCCAAATGATTTTAGATTCGTCAATAGTTCAGAAGTGAATAGGTTAAACATATACGAATCCTAATTTATAACATCTATATCAACAAATCACTTTTCCCTTACAGCCAACCTTCCCGAACTCTTCTCATGACAACACATCCATGCAGATCAGATCCTACCTTACACTCCTACGTAACATATAGATACGAACTTGTATTGAATGCTATTGCCGAGCCACTTCAATGATCCTTGATCCTTGGACTATTTTCCCGAGCCACTTCAATGATCCTAACTCATAGATCCTTGGACTATTTTCTCAAGCCACTTCAATGATCCTATAGCAACCAAGAACACCTTCAAGCGTCGATTTTCGTATAAGAATGGCTCTGGGTATTCTTCAGTCTTGGTAGAATAGTCACACTTCAAGCTCATCTCAGATTGAAACGAACGAATAAAGTGGATACCGAATGGTTGAGAAAGGCTCAAGAAAACTACACAAAAAGTAATGATTTTTCGTGGAAGAAAAAGTCTATCAACTCTCGAAATAAGTGGTGGCTAGGGTTCCAAGAGTGTTCTGAAGGTTTGGTGCAGAAAATAAGAACCCTAAGCATCTATATATAGGTTAACCGAATTAAATATGAATTAGGAAGATTTCCAAATCAAAAAATGATTATGTCCACATCCGTCGTCTGAGCAATCTTCGTCCGTGATTCGAACGACCACATGTTCTGGACACGTCGTCCAGAGCATCCTCAACCTTTGTCCGGACGAGCCTCAACCTTCGTCTGGACCATGCATATCTTGTTCGACCATTCTATCCATAAGCAAGGCTTATGTTTCTATCCCCCTTTTCCAGACCACACTGATCCTTTGCCTGAAGATGTTTCCAGTGAGGTTTTTTGTTGTTTAGTCGACCTCACCAACTTACGAACACAAGCCCAACAAAGATGGGAAATTTTGGGCGTATTTGGAAATTTTAAACCTGAGACTAGACGCTTTAACCTAACACTAACCAAGCAATCTTTTAAAAATAAAGTCAAAATTGAATTAAAAGCTTATGATGGTTTTGCACATTATATCTTGAAAAATAGCCAACACTAGGGCTTTCCGTGGATCGGTTTGGGGCAGATTGGTTCGGTTCCCAATCCGATCCGCTTACAGCTGATTTTCGTTTACTCCATCCGCTAACCGTCCATGAGTGTTGTTTGGGCGGATGCGGTTTGGATGCGGTTTGGTTTGACCAGTTTGGATGATTAGGACGGATTTTATCCTAGCACAAATGTCTTCAATAATTTAATGAAAATAACAGTAAAACAAAATTGTCAAAAACAAAAAAATTCATGATTTATTTTTTATTGCACGAGGTGCTTAAATTTTTGTTTGTTAGTCTGATAGATTGAAGAAAATTCCCAAAAAGGAATGAGGGGGGTTAATTATCGTGTAATCTTATTAGATGATTTGTATTTTCTTAATTATCAGGTAATCTTACCTATAAATATTGTTTTGTATTAGGAGAAGAATAAACAATTTTCCTGTCTTTCAATACTATTCAATAGAAGCAAATCTTGTATTGTTAATGAGGTGATAAAGACACTTTTTATCAGATACATCTTAAGGAGGGCCATTTTTTCGCGTTTTATTTTATTTCTATTAGTTTTTTTAGATAGGTATTGCTCTAAGCCTTTTGTGTGGTGGCATTTCCGTTCTCTATATGCTTGTCTTTGCATGTATCATGTATTCAAATTTTGAATATCACTCGATTCCCTTGACATAAAAAGCATCAATAATGTGAAGCTGAATATAGGCATAATAGGTTGCTATGGTAAATGAGGTTTTAGGAAGAATAGATTTTGATACTAATTTATTCATAGATCTGCAGAATCTTCGGTATGCTCACTCTAGCTTTTAATATTATATATATATATATATGTCATAGTAACATCGCCTGCTTTCTTTTTCTTTGGTTTATTTATTTTATATGTTTGAGTCCGGATGTGTCAGATGGTGATCACGTTGATAGATTAATATCTTGCCTTCATATGGCTATTCCGTTTTGTCTGGTACAAGATGTAGTTGCAATTATTTTCTCAACTATTTCAACAAGCATATCATACCAGTTTTTGACAAGGTATTTTGTACTTTCTGATATTTAAAATAGGAGTAGAGGTTGTAGGTGCCAATGAGTCAAACGACCATCAGTTGGCCTATAATTCTAGAACTTCGAGCTTTAGAGCGAGCAAGCCATTTAGTGGCTTCCTCCCTTTTCTTTCACTTGTGGTTATTTTCAATCCAAAGCACCTCTTTTCCATTCATAGAGAAATCCAATCCTCAAAATCAATAAAAGGCAATCACAGATATGGAGGATCATATTCTCACTATTTTAGGGAAGTTTTTATGTTTAAGATGTTGCACGGTACTTCTTGTAGTTATCAGTTCACCAAATAGAAATATCTTTGGTAGACTGTTTTTTGATGCCTTAAGTTCTCGGTGTTGCTCTTTTACGCATACTCTGTTGTTTTTTGCTTTTTGAGTCACGGGGTATATTCTAATGATGGTTCATCCTCTCAGTTTCCTGATGAACGAAAAGTAGACTTGCTCAAGAACCTCGTGGGATGTTCATCTTATGCCATGCCAAAGGATTCCCGCCATCTTATGCCCTTTATTGCTCAACCTCTAAAGGTAGACTTGTATAGATGATGCGCTGATATTAGAGATGTGTAAAACAATGTGCTTACTTTTGAATTTCTACCATCTATTATTTATGTACTTAGTGTAGAACGTAATTGTGAAATCAAGAATCGAATCGTGAATCAAATTGATCACGTATTGAATCATGAATCGAACCGAATCGATCAATAATTTAACAGTACATTGAAAATATATCTATTTATTTAAATACAAAAATTTATATTATTAAGCTTAAATCATTATAGAAGTGTGTTCTCTATCACATGGTCTAATAGGCAAGCAAGAGATGTGAATCCAAATCATAACGAGTATACTATATTGTCTTATATTATTTATGCAAAGTACTTAGTGAAATATAGTTTATTATATAATTTATATGGTAAAGATTATAATATACCATTTATGTAAAGACTATAATGTACTAGTGTTGTCAGGCCGTGGAAGGCAATGTCTATTTAAATAGCTTGCTTATGCAACCACTACACAGTACTATATGTCTTACTCAAATAGGAAGGAAAGTTACAAAGCAAGAGAATGCCCTGAAATCTAAATCGTGAGTTGCGAAGGACGTCGACACTGCTTGTCGACCTTGACATTGGCATCAGGGCTGGATGTTTTTAATGTTTTGGGTTGGAACAAATACAAAGGATTTGATTTGATTCACATTCAAGTCTAAAATTGTCGAGTGCCGACAACTAGAGTACGACAAGGTAATAAAAAAAATCTTCCGAATAGAGTATGAATCGTACAATGCATACGATTCTACTATTCACCTAACGATTCTACGATTTATGTAACAACACAATTCATGCCAAAATGTGATTTATACTACTGATGCGAATTGATTAGGGGGTGAGTCGTATCGTATCGTACGATTCAAATTGCGAATCGTACGATTTCGAGAACTATGGTGTAGATTAGCATGTATAGTTTATTGTGAGAGAGTGTCAATTGTATTTTTTGGATCCTTTTCTCCATCGAATATGATTTTGTTGATGTTAGTAATCTAGCAGATGCGTTCTATGTTTTATGTCTTAAAAAGATAGCTGTCATTTAGAAGTAGGGGATGGATTATAAGCTTTTATTATTTTTTGGCAGGTTGGAATGAGATTCTTGAGATCTTACTCTTCATTAGGGAGCCATATTGAGGATAGTTTGGAGTCTATTTTAATTAGAACTTCCCATGTCCACCATGCCATGTTAAAAAATGCTCTCTTGATTGATAAGTCCGAAATCACGATATCTACAAAAGCATACTTACATGCTTTCTTCAAATGTTTGAAATCTAAGCGTGCCATTTTTAAAAAATTTGAGAAAAATGAAGATAATGGTTTCACTTTTCTATGTCCCCTCACTCTTATCTATTATTCGTGTGTGTTAGTTTCTACCACCCATTGCCTTTGTAAAATTGAACATTGATGGGACATTCTATGTATATAATGGGGTAGCATATGGTGGAGGTGGCATTGTCTTTCGTGATTATAGAGGAGTAATTTAAGGCGAACATCATATACCTTTTAAAGAATTGTTGTGTTCGTACAAAGCGGAATTAAAGGCGTTTGAAATTCTATTTTCTTTAGATTTCACGTATAGATTTAGGAAGCTTATCATTGAACTTGACAAACTTGAAATTGTTCAAGTAATTCAAGGTGCGCGAGAGGTGCCACCTGAGTTCTTTCAAATTTACAGGTATTTGACTATGCATCTTTTTTTGGCTTATGTTAATATTTTTTATGTTAAATTATTAATGTGTGTTTTTAAAGGAATTTGTCATTCACGTTATTGGAAAACTACTCTGCAATGGCCATACCGAGAGAGGGAAATTCAATTTTACAAAGGCAATGAGTAGTGGAAGCTAACAAACACGAATAATAGTTAAGGGTGAGGGGGCATAGAAAAGTGAAACCATTATCCTCTTTTTCCTCAAAAAATATAAAATAATGACACGCTCAGATTTCAAACATTTAAAAAAAGCATCTAAATATGTTTTTGTAGGTATTGTGATTTCGGACTTATCAATTCAGAGAGCATTTTTTAACAACATGGTATGATGAACATTGGAAATTCTAATTAAAATAGACTCCAAACTATCCTCACTATGGCTCCTTAATGAAGAGTAAGATATCAAGAATCTAATTCCAACCTGGGAAAAAATAATACAAGCTTATAGTTCATCTTCCACTTCTAAATGATAGCTATCTTTTTAAGACATAAAGCATAGAACACATCTGCTAGATTACTAACATCAACAAAATCATATTCGATGGAGAAAATGATCCGAAAAGATACAATTGACGCTCTCTCACAATAAACTATACATGATATTCTACATTATAGTTGTCGAAATCGTACGATTCACAATTTGAATCCTACGCAACAATCCGACTCACCTCCTAATCGATTCGCATCAGTAGTATGATTCACATTTTGGCATGAATTGTGTTACATGAATCGTAGAATCGTTGGGTGAACAGTAGAATCGTATGGATTGTACGATTCATACTCTATTTTGAAGATTTTTTTATTACATTGTCGTACTCTAGTTGTCGGCACTCGACAATTTTAGACTTGAATGTGAACCAAATCAAATCCTCTGTATTTGTTCCAACGCAAATGTTGGGGGGTAAGTCTTTTCTGGCGGTGGATTTTGGCGGTGAGCGGTGGTGCTGAGTGGCTGGACCTGGCTGCACAGGGAAACAAACGTTAGGCTACCGGCGGCGTCGCCGGTGGACCCTCCGATGGCAAAGTCAGCAACGGGAGTGTAGAGAGAGAAAGTAAATTTGCAGAGCTTGAGCTAGAGAGTGTGTGTGTACCATGCATTGAATGCCAAGCTCCTTATATAGGGCATCGGAGAGTGCTGGGCACGCGCTTCGGCGCGAGCGAGCCGCCCACATGCGGCGTGGAGCAGTGTAGCTGTCCCCTCTGAGTGTGCTGGCATGTGGCCGATCGGGCGGTTCCCGACAGTGTCAGGCGGCGCCGCCTGACACCCTTGGGCGGCAAAAAAGCTGTTAAAGGTTGTCTGGCATGCGGCGGGAATTACGGAAAAACTGACTCCGTGTCAGGCGTGTGTCTGCCATGTGCGCAATATCCGGGATGCTGTTCACTAGGGAGTATCTGCTGCAAACGAGGCATTTTGTCCTGTTTGGTTGAAGTAACACTCTTCGGCGCTGTTTGATGTCGGTCAGACCGTCCTGAACTGAGGAACCTCTGCACAAAGGTGATCCTAAGAGAGCCTCCTCGTCGGCCCTACTCTGCTCGGTCGCATGATCTGGACTGCTAGACTCCTCGGCTAGGCGCCTCCTCTGGGCTATGAGTCTCCGAGCCGGAGATGGCCCCAGAGAGGCCCTGTCGCCGGCTGAGATCTGTTCGGCCGCGTGTTGGCTGGCCTGAGCTGTGGTCCTCCTGCCGGAGGTCGTGGCTCCGGCCTCCCGAATCTTCGGCTCCCCAACAATAGCCCCTCAACCCCTTTGGCCAGGCATTTTGGCCGAAGCGGGTTTGACTCGGTGCCGATAGGTTGTGCGGGTGCCGAAGGGAGGAACGCCGGACCACTGATTTGACTTGAGATCTGTTCTGACAGCATTTAATGAACCGTCAATTTGAAATCGCTGACGTGTCGCGCTCTGGAGAGGTGGCGCGCCTGTCGTGACGTCACGCTGACAGGTGTCGCATCTTCGGTAGCCGTGCGTTTGAGCTAGCGGTTGGGCAGCCTTGTGTGTCATGCTGTGGTTGGCTGACGTTGCGGCAGATAAGACAGTGCCATCATGAGGTGTCGGGCTATCCTGCGCCGGCACAATTCTCGAGGCGACACAATGATGAAACCGCGTGGTGACCGGTTGGGACGGTTCGGCCGGTCACCCAATCTTTGGACCCCATGTTGCCGCCTATAAAAGCAACCCTTAGGGTTTTCTCCCAATCCCTTCCTGCTGCTTCTCTCTACCCCTCAGGCGATTTCCGGCGAACTTCCAGGCGATTTCCCGGCGAGCTCCGTTCCAGCCCTTGCTTCGTTCTTCTCAGCTTCTCAGCCTTCCTCTCCTCTTCTTAGTAAGCGCTCGTCTTTCTTTTGTATCATGCCAATGTATTTCTTGGTTTTCAGTCGATTTTGCGACTGTCTCGAGTTGGACGTCTGGTTTGGCCGCCATTGTCGCAGCCTGGAAGCTTTCCACCTGTTTCTGGGTTGCAGGGTTGAAGACGACGTCCTTAACCGCTCGCGGCCTGGCCGACCCGGATCTGACTGAAAACGCCACTCTCTCTCCCCCATGTCGATTTAGCGACGTTTCTCGTGTTCTTCCCTGCCACTCTCATGGTCTGGAAGTTCTTCGCGAGCTTCTAGGCTCTGTGGTGGGGAGATGGATATTCAGACCGAGCTTGGCCGAGCCGAGCTGCCTCCCTGTGCTTTGTTGCGTAAGTTAATGCCGGACCGACTAACAGTGCCTTCTTGTTTGTGTTTTTTTCAGATCCAACTGATGGCGCCGAAGAAGCGGTCCGACAAATTTAGACGGCTGGTCGACACTCCTAAGAATCTCCAGAACTTTAAGGAGGAGCACGAGGTTCCAGCCGACATGGATCTCCTGCTGGCCCCCGTCGGCCATAAGGAACAGGGACCGCATCACGTCCTTATTCCTATCGTCGCCATTGCCGAAGGGGGAGTCCGGTTCCCATTTCACCTGATTCTTACCCATTTCTTCGGTTCTCTGGGTATTACGCCATTCCAAGTGACGGTAAATACCTTCCGGATTCTTCTGGGGGTGAGCAAGCTGAACGAGACCCTTCTGCCGGCCGATCGGCTCACTTTCGACGATTTCTTCGGTGCTTACTTTATTGGATTCAACAAAAAATCCAAGAAGTATTATTTTGCCCGGAGGCCTGGTCAAACCGGGCTGATTTCCGGGCTGCCGGATTCAGACAAGTATGCCGAGGATGTTCTGATCGTCTCCGGCCGTTTCTTCGTTCCCCTTCGTCATGGGGCAGGACATGTGTTTACCGTACCCTTTTTGGAGGGGGTGCCGAGTAAGATTCGTCACTTCGGCTATAATTGCTTTGTCTTCTTTTGGATTTTTCTAACCATATGTTCTTTCTTGTGCAGACGCCGGGGTTCTCAATCATTGCAACGAGGCTGCTGACGCTGGTAGAGTAACGACATTCTCTGCTTTGTCGGAAGCCAGGCGCTGGGCACCGACTCTGTTGGAGTATCATCCAACCTACACCCACACTCTTCGGTCACGACCTGCCAAAACCGGACCGTCCACCCGACGCTCAGCCGAGCCTTCTACTACTCATCCAGCTGAGCAATCTTCTTCGCCGTCTGTCGAGGAGGTAGAGGTAGAGATGGGGCCGAAGAAAGTGATCGATCTTGAGGGCGATTTCATTGCCGATGATATGGAGGGCCTAAACGTTGAGCCCGTGGTGACCATTCTGAAGGAGACGCCGGCAAAAGGTCGCTCCGAGCAGATTAAGGAGACGTTGGAGAGGAGGCGTCGGGAGAAGAGGCCCCGGACTGAATCAACGGTGCCAGCGGCTGAGCATTCTTCGGCTTCTGCTCAGAAGAGTTCTGACCGAGATCCCGCGGCGCACGAAACGGCGCAATCCTCCCATCGGGAGGTAATTTCATTTGAGTCGAAGCTCTCATACAAAGGCCTTGCTCCTGAGATTGGGGACACGCTGGAGGAGCGTCCTGGCCTGGCGCTGGCTCTATCCCAGGCCTTTACTCTGCCGAGGGAGATGGAGCGCCTCCACAAGGGCCCCCGGTCCTGTTTCCACCGGATGATGTTCTACAGCGGAATGGTAAGCATCTGTCGTGCATAACTTGTTTCCTTCGGCATTTGCATTGGTAACTTGTCTTTTTTGTAGATGATGCACGCTGCTGCCAGCGTGGATCAACGCCTCGACCAGGCACAGGCTGCCCGGCTGTTGGCCGAGAAGAAGGTGGAGGAGAAGCTCGCCGAGGCTCTGGGATCCGCGGCCGCGCTGGAGGAAAAGAACAAGCAGATTCTGGCGACGGTCGAGATCAATGT
>NMUG010010952.1:0-10787 GCA_002855965.1 Monotropa hypopitys
TTCCCGAGCTAAGATCCTTGATAAAAAATCCCAAAGTTTCTGAACTCAAAGCCTAAGGTTCTTAATGGATCCTAAACCAAAAGCTTGTCTTTAGGGGATGAGAAGTCCCAAGGTGGCCCCAATTTAAAATGGGTGGATGGTCCCAAGTAGGGAATGTGGGAAAGTGGGTTGATAGGGCCCAAGACCATTGTCCCGAGCTCAGATCCTTTAAGGGATGAGAATTCCCAAGGTTCTGACCTCAAAAATGGATGGAAATCCATAAGGTTCTTCGCAGATCCTAAGTCAAAAGCTTTAAAAAGGAATGATAGTTCCAAGAGAGCCAAGGCTTGAAATGAGTGGGAAACCCAAAAGGGGTCAAGTTCGATCCTCAATCCGTCATTACCTTTAGGGGATGAGAAATCCCAAGGTAGTCCAGGATTGAAATGAGTGAGAAACTCAGAGGATTATATAAATCTTTGGCCAAATAAAGCAATTAAATTTGCCTAAGGCCTAAAAAAGGTAGGAAACCCACAAGCCCGTGTTGCGAGTACTTGTAGGATTTCTGGAAAGTGGAGGTCACAAGTACATAGCAGTGCAGCAAATAAAAGAATGCAAAGCAGCATGAGTAAGAAGTAAAGTAAAAGCAAGTATAAGAAGCATAAACAGAAGCATGTAATAAAAGTAAGAAGTCCAGATTTAAAGAACCAAGTCAAGTAGCAGTCACAGTAAGCTCCCAGAAATTCAAAGGCAAAGATACCAGCAAGCCAGTTGATGGTATAAATAGTTCAAAATTTAATTACAGACCCATTCAAAATGAAAATTAAATAGTCTCAGTGGTGCTTGGTGCATCAATTGGGAGATTTCCAGAACATGGCTCTGTGTTAACAGCCAGAAGATGGCTCTGTGTTAGCTGATGAAGTAGACTATATCTTGCTTCAGTAGGTGTATGCTAGGTTGATCCATGCTTTGGATGCTAATTATCCTTTGCTCCTTGGCTTCTACTACTGAGGCTATCCCTGCAAGAGCGTAGGCATGAGCATTCTGCTCCCTACCGACCTACTGGATCTAGATCTGTTTGAATAGCCCTAGATTTTTCCTTACTTTCTGGACATAACTTCCCATTTACCCGTCTCGGCACACGTTGTCGCTGTTGATTTGGTTCATTATGAGCTGAGAGTTGTTGTAGACCGTGAGGCTTTAGATCACCAATTCTTTGGATGCTTTGAGTCCGATGAGTAGGGCTTTGTATTCAGCTTCGTTGTTGGAAGTACTGAAATTGAGACGAAGGGAATGCTTGTGAGTGACACCCTCTAGTGAAATGAGTACTACTCTTGCCCCATTCCCTCGGCAGTTTGAAGCACCGTCCACGAACATCCTCCAAGATTCTCCATCTGGCAATTGCTTTGGTGGGCTTGAGTTGCATGGTTTTCTTTGATCTGAGATTCCTTAGGCCGAGAAGAGTACTCGGCAATGAAGTCGGCAAGGATCTGGCATTTGATGGTCATCCTGGGGTGGAACTTGGTGTTAAAGTTGGCAAGCTCAACGACCCATTTGGTTATTCGGTCGGAGAGGTCGGCACATCTTAATAGTGACCGAAGAGGAAACTCGATCAAGACGACAATGGTGTGTTCCAGAAAGTAAGGTGCAAGTTTCCTTGAAGCAATAACCAAGGCATATGCAAGCTTTTCTAAGGGAAGGTACATGGTTTCTACACTGATGAGGGACTTACTGGAAAAATAGACTGGCAGTTGCTCGTTAACTTCTTGCCAAACTAATGTCGAGATCACGGCATGTGGCATTACGGCCAAGTAAAGGAACAACTCTTCTCCCTCTATAGGTTTGGAAAGAAGAGGAACCGAAGAGAGGTAGGTTTTGAGGTAGCCAAGGGCTTCTCTGTACTGGTCGGTCCATTCGAAGTGTCGACGGATGTTCTTCTTCAAGACTTCGTAGAATGGTTGGCATTTATTTGAGGACCGACTGATGAATCGGTTTAGAGTTGTCGCCATTCCTGCTACATTCTATACCTCCTTCAGGGTCCTTGAATCTTCTATTCTTTGGATGGCCGAGATTTGGGATGGGTCGGCCTTAATGCCTCGACGCATGACTAGGTATCCAAGGAACTTCCCGGAACCAAAGACACATTTTGAAGCATTAAGTCAAAGCTTGTGCTCCTTCAAGATGTTGAAGACGCTTTGTAGGTCTACTAGATGACGGTCTTCAGTCTTGCTTTTGACCACTATATCATTGATATATGCCTCCATGGTGTCACTGGGTTGGGACTTGAACATTTTCGTGATCATCCTCTGATATGTAGCTCTGGAATTTTTGAGGCTGAAGGGCATGACTTTGTAATAGAAGAGACCATGAGGAGAGATTAATGCTGTATTTTCTTGGTCTGGGCCGAACATTGCAATCTAGTGGTACCCTCGGTAGGCATCCATGAAGCGCATGCGGGGATGTTCGGCCATTGAGTCGACCAACTTATCTATCCTCGGCATTGGAAAGTCTTACTTGGGGCAAGCCCCATTGAGGTTGGTGTAGTCTATACAAACCCTCCACTTATCGGTCTTCTTTTTTACCACCACCTTGTTAGCTAACCAGATGGGGTATTGAACTTCTCTGATCGCTTGAGCTTCGGTCAGCCGATCAATCTCTTCTATGATAGCATCAACATGAGCAGCTACCGACCACCTGGCCTTCTGAACAACTGGACGACACTCCAGTCGAATGTCGAGGTAATGACTGATGAAACCTGGGTCAACCCCTATCATCTCATAGGGAGTCCAAGCAAATATTTCTATGTTGCTTTTGAGTAGGTTAATCAGGTCCTCTCGCTCTGCGTCGGCTAGTAAGGAGCCGATAAGAAAGAAGTGCTTCGGGTCATCGATACACAAGGGTATGGTCACAAGGTCCTCAATTGATTTGTCAGAGGCACTTGTACCGACGTCCTCAAGCACTGGTTGGTCCGGAACCTCCACCGAGTGTACCTGCTCGGGAGTGACCTTTCCTTTGACAACAACGATATAGCATTGCTTCGCCGATATTTGATCACCCCAAAGCTCCTCGACCCCTCAGTTGCAATGAACTTGATTATCTGATGGTACGTGGAAGCCACTCCCTTGATGCTGTAGACCCAGGTTCAGCCCAAGATAGTATTGTAAGGTGATGGAACATCAACTACCACGAACTCCACTTCGGTCATGACCGAGCCGATGGATACGGGGATGATGATTTTGCCAAGTGGCCAGACAGAAGCCGCATTAAATCTCACCAGTACTACATCGGTCGGTTGTAAGTCTTCATCTTTGTATCCCATTTTCTTGAACAGGGAATAGTACATGATGTCGGCTAAGCTACTGAGGTCAATGAGGACCCTTCGGATGTTGCACTCGGTGATATGCAAAGTGATGACCAAGGCATCTTCATGAGGGTGCTGAAATCTCTCAGAATCCCTATCTAAAAACGAAACAGTATACCTGGGCTCTAATTTCTACTTCTTCGATGCTGGTTGGACCGACAGAACTTCCTTCCCAGTAATATTCTCTAGCTCTGATCGGAGCTTATCTTCATGCTGACGATCCACTATGCCGTGGATAACATTGATCATCCTTAGTGCCTGTTTTGAGACCGCGTGACCTGCTTCAGCAGTGGTCTTTTCTGTATGGATGTATGGACCCAGGTGTCTAGCTGTTACCATCTCCTCAAGGAAATCCTTGTATGCTTGGAAATTTGTGGTCAGGTGACCCTTCTCCCTATGGTAGGAACACCTAAATTTATCATTGCCCTTTCTGGGGGCTCCCAACCATTTCTTGGGCCACCTAAAGAATGGCCCCTTTTCGATTTTGCGAAGGAGTAAAAAGGTTGGCTCTTTGAATATAGTGGTGTGGGCTACAAACTCGTACGACTTGTAGTTTTGGGGTTCCTATGCTTGTGTGGTGTTTGTTTCCTTATTTCGTACCAAATCGCTATTCGATGCACTGTGGCCAGAGCATTGTTCGGCCTTGCTTCTTTCCTCCTTGGCCATCTCAAGCTTTGAGTGGACCTCAATCCTGGCTATGAGCTCGTTTATTGTGGCCAGAGGGAACAAGATCAGATCTTCAAACTCTCGACTGGAGTGGTCCAGACCGAGCTTGAAAGATGTCACTGCGATCTTCTGGTCACAGTCTTAAAATCTCGTTGTAGAGGTCCCAATACCAGACTGGGTACTGACGCAGAGATTCTAACCTCGCTCGTTGTAGACCGAGGAGGGAATCAACCTCTTTCTTTACTCTTGAGCTGGTGATGAATCGATCCATGAAGACCATTGACAAGTCCCTCCAAGATATGATGGACCCAACTGGCAATCGGTCAAACCATAAGAGCTCATCCTCACCGAGACTAGAGGGGAAGAGTTTGCACATAAATGCATCCTCTCTTGAATATAAGGACATCATTTGTCGAAAATGAACTATATGGGTGTAGGAGTCCATTTTGGGGTCATACTTATTGAAATTTGGGACTGAGAAGCCTACTGGAGGCCTCATGGCCTCAATCTCTAGAGAAAATGGGGTGCAGGATAGTCTCTCTCTTTGGCGCTGCTCGTCCGGCTGTGCTGGCAGGACCTCCACTCTCGGCCTTTGTGTGACCTCCTGCACCGAGCATGGAGCTCAGCTGTCTCCGTAACCACTCCACATGTGGCTTCTGGATGGCGATGGCTCTCACACTACCCTTGAATTGGGTCTGTCCATCGGTACCACTACATTGGGGCCGAGCCGATCAAAGATGGTCCGCCTCTAACTTTCTGTCAAATGCTCATCCCTGTTTTAGACAAGCGAGAGGTGTCGTCTAATACGACAATCCTCATTTCCACCCCTCCAGACAGGGACATCGTCCTGCCTTCTCCCTAGACGGTTCAGTGCCAACACCTTTCTCCGTCGGAGGGCTTGCTTCTGTTCGGCGAGGGCATTTGGTAGTCTCAGTCATGGTCTTCGGCATGGCTGGGAGCCAAGACCAGGCCAGTGGGCCTTTTCTTTCTTGCGGCATCCCTTAAGTGGACCATATCATGTATAAGGGCATTAATTTGATCATCCCTCCTCTCTAGATCGCTTTGTAGTTGTCGAATGTACTGTTTTATGGTCAGCTTCACAGGAGGATCAGGACATGTTGTTGTATGGCAGTTGGCATCTTCGGCAAGAGCTCTCCCGGGAGTACGGATAACGAAGTCTGGGGTTTTGTCTCCCCAATGACCTCCTTTCCCTTGGTCCTTCAGTCATTGGACAAGTTCCCTTTAGAAGTGTTATGATTCTTGGAGTTCATCTTCTGATAAAAGTACGAGAGGAATGAGTGTTTGGAGAGTTGAAAGGCTCCCCAGCGGAGTCTCCAATTGTTAGGGGGTAAGCCTCCAACTTATGGATCCAAATGGCTACAGGTGGTGCTTGGATGAACAACTTGCAAAAGCGAGAAACGTTAGGCTACCGGCAATGCCGTTGGTGAACCCTCCGATTATTAAGTCAGCAAGTGCTTTCTATATATATACAGAGAGCAATTTGACAGAGTTTTTGCTAGGAGACAATCTATACCTCAAATGTAGAATGCTCTTCCCTTTAATAGAATCATAGGCGAGTAGCTGGTATGCGCTTCGGCGCGAGTGAGCCCCTGACCTGGCACTTTGGGACAATGTGCTTGCCCTGTCTGTACACGTGGGTGGCTATTTGGCAGGGCGGCGACCGACAGCATTGGGTGACTAGAAAGCTAAAAAGTGGACTGGCATGCTGCAGGAATCCTGGAAAGCTAATTTTACTCTCAGGCGTGTGTCTGCCACGAGCGGAGAATCCAGGATGCTGTCCCCTAGGATAATCTTTCCTGCAATCTAGACTGCATGCTGTCTGGACGAAGAGACACTCTTTGGTGCCCTGCACCATTGACCGGGAGCTATCCTAAGTAATAAACCTTCCGTGCCGAAGTGAGCCCCGAGAACCCCTACCATCGGTTCTGACTTGGTAGGCTGCTCGACCTCTCTCTGTTTTACTGGACCTCCAGCCTACCTTATCGGTTCGGCCCTTAACATTTATAAAAGAGCAATTAGATTTATGTTGCCCAACAAAGCCTAAGATGATCGAGATAGCACACACCACAGTAACCCCTAATTTATCTTAGTACTCGCATTTGTGATTCTTCATCAAATTCGTGCGGTCGTACCTTCGGCTGAGTCAGTTGCCACTACGTCGTCGTACTCGCAGCGTTGCTCATGCATTTTGCCATCAACAATGCCTTCTTATGGTGGGTCGATTCGTCGCCAGCGTCGGAGTTGGTTATGCCCTCATGAATGCCGATAACCCATCTCGAAGTCCTGATGGGGATCCTCAATGCCTACTCCCTCCGACCGTAACTCCGATTGGGTCGGTCGCGCTGCTCATGGGATTCATCATCCATGCCGGAGTCGAGGATTTCCCGAAGTTGTCATGAATACCGGTAATATTGTTTTCTCCAATCCGCCTATACACGGAGCATTTTATAGCTTTGTTAAATCTAGATCTTTCCTGAAGTTGTCTAGAGCTTTTTTAATTTTCGCTTTATTAAGTTGGGTGTTGGAAAATATTGGGAGTAAACCAATATTTTTATGGATTTGAGCACAATTTGTGTGTGGTTTTAAACACCGATTAAGATGGGGTTAAGTGAGTTTGTATACTCCTAAGTAAGGTGTTTAATCCTGTTGGGGGTAAGCCTTTTCTGCGGTGGGTCTCCGGATTCTAGCGGTGGAAGAAGGGCGGCGGACCTGGCTATTAAAGAAGGAACGTTAGGCTACCAGCGAATGTTGCTGGTGGAACCTCCGATGGCAAAGTCATGCAAGGTTTTTAGAGTGAGAAAGCAAATGGACAGAGTTTTGGCTAGAGAGAGAAGGTGTACCTTGCATTGAATGCTAACTCCTTTATATAGAGCCATATGAGAGTGTTGGCTATGCGCTTCAGCACGGGTGAGCTGCCCACCTGCACTTGGACAGTGCGTTTGTCCCCCCTATGCATCTGAGCACATGGCCGACCGGTCGGTCCCGACAGTGTCAGGTGGCAGCGCCTGACAGCATTGGGCGGCAGAAAAGCTGATAAAAGCGTGCCTGACATGCTGCGGGAATCACGAAAAAGCTGATTCTGTGTCAAGCGTGTGTCTTCCATGTACGCAAAACCCGGAATGTTGTCTCCGAGGAAATCTTTGCTGTAAACGATGTATTTATCATGTTCGGCCGAAGCGACACGCTTTGGTGCAACTGGCTGTGGATAGGGGCCGTACCTGGGCAATGAACTTCTGCACAGAAGTGACTCCGAGGGAACTCCCTACCTCGACCCTTGTCTTCGCTCGGTTGCATGTCCTCGGTTTATTGTAGCTTCGCTCAGGCTCCGTCCTGGGATGTGTTTCCTGGCCGGAGAGAGCCCTATGAAGGTCCTGATGCCGGCTCTACCTTGTTCGGTCTCTTAATAGCTGACCTGTGCTGTGGTCCTCCCGGAGGAGGTCGTGGCTCCGGCCTCAGATTAGTTCGGCCCCCAACAATAGCCCCTCAACCCCCTTTGGCCAGGCATTTTGGCCGAAGCGGGGTTGACTTGGTGCCGATAGGTTGTACGGGGGCCGAAGAGGAGGAGCGCCGGACCACTGGATTGTCTTGGAATTTGGACCCCTGACAGCTTTATCGAACCGTCAGTTTGAATTCTCATACATGTCACCGTCAGCGCTGGAGGAGCGTCTAGGCTGACGTCACACCAACAGCTGTCGCTTCGTTGGCCCGCGTGCGCCTGAAACGGCGGTTGGGAAGTCTGCGTGCCGCACTGTGGTTGGTCGGCTCTACGGCAGATGGGACATCGCCATCGTGCGGTGTTAGAATGTCTGTGCCGGCACAAGTCTCGAGGAAGAGCAATGATGAGACGCGTGGTGACTGGCTAAGGCAGTTTGGCCGGTCACCCCCTTTTTTGAATTCCAGGTTGCGCCTATATAAGGAGGCCTTAGGGTTCCCTATGCACTTCCGTTTTCTTCTCTCTCCTTCAACCCAGACGATTTCTGGCGAGCTTCCCAGACGATTTCCGGCCAACCTTCTGCCCAGATTCCGGCGACTCTCTCGAACTTCTTCAGCCACTAGCTGCTTTCCAGATGAGCATTCGATCCCTTTTTCTTCGAGAATCCCTCTTTTTTCTGTTTTCTGGTCGTTTTCCCATCGATTTTGCGACATTCTTTGCTTGGGGTTCATCTTTTTCGCCATTGTTGTGGCCTGGAAGCTCTCTGCAAGCTTTTGGGCTTTAAGGTTGAAGATGAACACTCAACCTGTTCTTGGCCGAGCCGAACTGGCCTTGGCTGTTGGTTGAAGGCCAAGCCAATGGTTTCCCTGTGCTTAACTGTGCAATTTGATGCCGGACCGACTAACGGTGCCTTCCTGCTTGTGTTCTTTACAGATCCAACACATGGCACCGAAGAGGAGGTCCGACAAATTTCGGCAGTACCTAGATACACTGGAGGAGCTTCGCCACTTCAGGGAGGAATTTGAGATCCCTGCCAACGTCAACGTTCCGATAGCCCCTGTCGGCGACACAGAGCCGGGACCGAACTTCATCCATCTGCCCATCATTGCCGTGGTGGATGGAGGAGTTAGATTTCCCTTCCACCCAATGCTCACTCGCTTCTTCGGCGAGCTCGAGCTCACACCGTCCCAAGTGTCGGTGAACGTATTCCGGATTCTGATGGGGGTCACTAAGCTGAATGAGACCCCCCTATCTGACCGACTCAGCTTCCCCGATCTCTTTGGATGCTACCTGGTCGGCTTTAACAAGAAGTCTAGGAAGTACTACCTGGGCCGAAGACCTAACCAGCCCAGCCCGATTGCTGACTTGCCGAACTATGACAAATATGCCGAGGACACGATGATTGTCTCCGGCAACTTCTTCGTTCCACTTGATCACGACATAGACACACAGTTTACCGTGTCGTTCAAGAAGGCCGTCCCCAGTAAGCTTTTCTTCTTCGGCTTAGGTTAACTCTTTCATTGAGATTACTTACCTTCTGCTTTCTTTTGTAGGCGTTGGGGTCCTCAGCAATCTGAAAGCCCAAGACGACGCAGACAAAGTCAAGAAGTTTTCTGCTCTCCCCAAGGAGCGTCGTTCGGCACCAACGTTGTTGGAGTATACACCCTCGTATACCCATACTTTGGGATCTCGGCCAGCCACTGCCAAAGCATCTTCCCGGCGCTCAGCCGAGCCTTCGACCGAGCATTCTGCCGAGCCTTCTGTTACTCATCCAGCCGAGGAAGAGATGGGTCCTCAGAAGGTCATCGATTTGGAGTAGGATTTCTTGGGCAACGAGGCCGACGTCGCCGATGTACTGAATGTGGAGCCCTTGGTTGCCATCACCAAGGAGGTGCCGCCGGCGGGCCGAACCATAAGTCGGCCTTCAGAGGTCGAGCTGAGGGATGCCCGGGTACAGAAAAGGGCCCGACAATCTGAAGATGTCTCCGCTACCGAACACTCTGCCTCGGCAACGGAGAAGGCGGCCCTCTCAGTACGGATGATTGTAACTATTTTTTGTTGGGATGTTCTTTTGAAATCCTTAGCATAAGATTAGATAATCGTTTTTTGAATGACATGTTCATTTTTCATTGCCAACACCGACTACAAATTGGGGTACAGTAGTCGGTAATAGATTGATTATGTAACTTCAAAAATTAGAAATTGAGTCACAGTATTTTTTTGTGCCTTTTGCAGCCTTTGTTGTTTCGATCACGGTATTTCTGTATTTTGAATACCAGTTTCTATATTTCGTTGAGTATTTTGTTTGTGTCGTTTGATTCTATTACACATGGGTTTATGTCCCTGGACATTTCAAGCCCTTAGACTAAAGTCGCGGACGGTTGACATTGCACATGGATTTATAGGTTTTTTTCATGTATAGGTATATCGTGAACTGAGATAATGCCTCTGTTCATTGATCACTCTCAATTTTTTGTGTTTTGTGCGTTTTTTGTGAACTTCAAATGAAATCACTGTGATTCACTCCTCTTAATTTATCACATATTCAATATCATGTTAGGGTGGTTATAAAAAAATTCACATAATTTTTGCCTCATGTGCACGTGGTATTCTTTTCATTGAAATTGTGGATACCTCGTGTGGATCTCAAGTGTACATATTCTTACATACCATTATACCATGCACGTGTTTTTTGAAGATCACGTCATATTTTTGTCAACGATCAAGATTGATTCACGTCATATATTAACACTTCAGACATCCAATCGATATCTATATATGTATTATTTAAATCACAAAAGAAACACAATTTTAATTTTTATGTTTTTCGACACCTGTTTTTTTTCAAGTGCCGAAGGCACGTGACCACGGGTCAAGTACCGAAAGCACGACTCACATTCGAAGTCATTGGTCGAGTGTCATTGACCAATCATTGTTTTGTTCATTATAATATTTTTTGCTCAGTTAAATATTTTAGTTAATGTGTTTTCTCGATTTTGTTAATCTGTACCAAAAACACGGATCAAAAGTTGATACTCATCAGTGCCGAAGACACTGATAAATATACCCAAAATTTTGTTGTACCCTTACGTATTTTGTTGCGCTTTCTATTTTGTTGTCTCATTCCATCGCCACGTGTTATACACTAGTTTATTATACAAAATACAAAATTGTCCCAATCATATTTTTAATTGTCTCAGTCATACTTACAAATGTATCAGTCATATCTTTTCGTCACGTCACATCTATACACAATCTATTATCTATTATACAAGATAGAATGATGTGGGTTCCACGCATTTTTATACACATTTTTATACACATTTTTAT
>NMUG010010953.1:0-10788 GCA_002855965.1 Monotropa hypopitys
TCAATTGTTGGGAATGGATATGTGCTCATCTCATATCGAAATGTTAGGGATGAAACCATATATCAACATAAAACAAAATATAAATCAATATACGAGCAAACTCAAGGTGTTGTGTAGAAATGGTTCGGTAGGATTTGTATGTATCTAGATCACAATTAATTCTCAAATGGTGAAATCAATCTCACTTTGTAAACTCAAAATTTTTTGAAACATTTTAGAGAGAGGGTGTAGAACCGAGTGTTGGGAGAGAGAGGGTAAAATAAAGGATTCGTTGGGAATTATTCGAGACTTTGCTTGGGATTCAACCTAAAGCTCCGAGAATTTAATTACACAGGTAAGATGAATTTAATCTCTTCCAAGTTGTTTGATTTTTGGGTTTTCATAAGGATTTGGGCAAAGATTGAGTATATAAGTTCAAAGTTCGAAAATATGGGTTTGTGGATGTGTTCTTCCTTAGATTCATGAAAATTGGTTGGGATAAAGGGTGTTACGAGGGCTATACATGCGTGTAAATGATTATGTTGGTTAGTTGAGTTAATTTTGTAATAGAGAATGTATGGTTTTGAGAAAAAGTGGGGTTGAAGATGATGAATAGTGTTTATGTTTTCTAGGACTTTGTATGAATGGGTCACATATCAATATGTGGATTAATCACATATCAATATGTATGGTCAATGTGACCATTCAATATGTGTCACGCCCCATCCCGATATATCACCTGGTAAGGTGAATACCAGATGGCTTTCGTGACTAAAACATCTCTACAACACCATCTCGACAATACAAGCTAGGAAAAACTAACTCAAGATACCATAATTTTTCCTCACTAAACACAACCAACAATGGAAACTCCAATCTAAATAGTGAACAACAGTGGAGGACTAATACATAAATAATAAGTTCCTCAATACATCTCTTGCAAGACTAATAAAATAGAAATACTAATGATGACTATAAACTTAACAAGGCTATAATAGTTAGCCAACGCGACACCTGTCAATATCACCGCTAGCTCCAACCGACTAGGCACTAACTCCAAGACAACTATTGTGAGACCCGTGTCGTAATTAAAGATTATTATTAATTAATAATCAGAATTTTAGATAATTAAAAATATTATCCAAGGTGTTTAAATTAAATAATAAGAGTTTTGGGAATTTTTGGGAAAATTTTAGAAAATTGGTCTTAGATATCGGTATCTGGTGATACCAGGATACCGGTATCTTAGGTGGTTTGGGCAGCCGAGAGTTAGAAACCGGTTCCTTCAGGAGTATCTTAGAATTTATCTAAGATACCGATATCTTGAGAAGCAAGATACCGGTATCTTGAGGAGTTTGGATCAGATTTGTCTGGCGGCCATGGCTGTGTGGCAGAGGAGTAGCAGGTCACGTATATGTCGGTTGTATCATCTTATGAGGTGTCTTGAAGTTGTGTACGTGGGAGAAGCTTGAGAATAGAAACAAAAATGTAAGTGTAGGTGGCGTTTAAGAATCTGCACAGGTGTATTTTGGAACACAACGTAAAAATGGAGTATAAAACTATGGGTGTCTGAACCAAATTCGTTTTTAACAAAATCAATCCGAGAATTTCTCTCTTAAGCAAATCTATAGAAGTTAGTCTGAGAGGAGAGGTTCTGAGTAAGGGTTAATTTTGAAAGGCTAAGCAGAGGTGGAGAAGGACTATGTAGAAGAAGGAATTAGAAGAAGGGGGTCAAACTTCGTCAAATCGTTCTTGATTTTAATTTATTCCAATCTGGGTAAGTTCTTTCGAAATTAAATCCATAGGTTTGTTAAGAATCACTCATAGTAGTTGTGTTTACAATTTGGAGTTAATCGGATCTGTTTTGGTGGTGTAATTGAAGAAATTAAATTCGGAGCAAATCCTCGATTTTCTGAGTTCTGTCGAATTCTTGGAGAAGACGACAGATACCGGTATCTGGACCTGCCAAGATACCGATATCTCAGTACCTTAGGCCAGCAGATCCCTGTGAAACCGATATCTTCACAGATATCTTGGGTGGACTCCAGAAACCGGTATCTCCAAATCCATAGAAACCGGTATCTAGAGAGCCTCAGATACCGATATCTCGGTTAGCAAGAAACCGGTATCTGAAGCTATTGCAGAACCTTAGAAACTCCTTTAGTAGAAATCGGTATCTTTAGTATCTGGTCAAGATACCGGTATCTTGGGAGCCCAAGATACCGATATCTTGAGCTGCGAAAAAAATGGGGAGATTCTGAAAAATGTAATTTTAAGGGAAATTTGTTAATAAATAAAGGAGTTAATATTATTAGAAGCTGATATTAGATTATTGCTATATTTAGGTGTTGGTGAGCCTTCGAATCTGAGGAAAGGGAAAGAAGTTGCCTAGAAGTTCGGCATAAATTGTGAGTACTTGATGATTTTCATAAATTAGAGCCATTTTTATTATATGTATAAAAATGTGTGGTTTTTCAAAAAGAGGATTTGTGTGTTGTGGAAAATCTAAGGATCACGTTTTTAAGTGGAAAATGTGGTGATTTTAAAAGGTGATTTTAAAGGGTGTTTTTGAGAAAAATACAAAAAGTATGGTTTTTGCATGTGTTGGGTGAACTTAAATAGCCTTGCTATGGAACTGGTGGTTCCATGGATCATATGTACGAGGTGCGTACAGCCGGGTTCTCATGGTTAAATGAGACGTTATACTATATGTACAGGTGTGTTATATCCTTACCATTGGGACGGGTGTAGTGGCCCCTAGATCATTACTTGTGCATATCCGAGAATGTCCCCAGGGTATCAAATCTGACTTTAACGGGTGGTCACCGGGCTTTAACGACCCTTGGCTATTATGGCTCACTGGTGTGGTGTGGTGTGTGTGTGTGTGTAGTGTGGTATGAAGTGTGTTCTAGTGTGGTGCAATGGGATTCCAAGTGTGGTGTGATATAGTGTGCTGTGTATGTGGTGTGTGTGTGTGTGAGTGAGTGGGTGAAAATATTTTAAAAGATAAAAGTGATCCATAGTATATTTTACTCCCTCTATTTTATGTTTTTCATTTGAGTATTCACCAGCTTTCCCTAGCTGACCCTCTCTTTTCTCCAGGAGTTCGGTGTTTCAGTTCTGTGTAGAGTCCACCAGTCCAGCAGCAGAAGTTGAGGAGCAGGAGTAGTAGTGGTGAGGAGTTTTCAGTCAGTAGTTTGTTTCAGGTATATATTGTACTTTGAGAGTTTTCCTTTTGTTGTAGTTCAGTGTGAGTTTCTTTTCAGTGTGTGTAGTGGTTAGTAGAGCAGTGTGTGTGAGGTGTGGAGTTTCAGTTGTACTCATGTATTTCATATCAACAGTTATATTAGCAGTATATTTTATTTCCAATTTCTTTTCAGTTGTTGTTTAGAGTGGTGTTAGTTTAATAGTAATGATTGCCACGTGTCCATCGCTGGATGGATGGCTATACAGCCGTCTGGGATGGGGTGTGACAGTTTTTGGTATCAGAGCGTAGGTTGAGAGATTTTGTAGACAAGTGGAGTCAGCTGGACTGTGGACAATAGGGTGTCGTTGAGTCAGAGCCGGAGTGTAATATTTATCCTTAATATTTTTCTTTATATATGAATATAGTTGATATGGAGCAAGGGAATCAGCCAGCGCGTGATGCCGGTTCTTCAGTTTCTATTGAACAAAAGCGAAGGAGGTAGAATGAAGATAAGTGTGTATAAATTACGAAACAAAATAAAGAGGATAATCTATAAATTAAGGAGAGATGAGAAGAATTCAGTAGAGGTGAGTGGGTAAGAGTAAGAGTCGGGTAGTGGTGAAAAGATAGAGTTGTGTATTACTTGATCGAGAGACTGCATAATTAAAGGATAGTATAAATAGTGATTGAATTGGAGATGAAGAATGTCAGTATGGCGGGAGTGAGTGTGAATAGGAATATGAGTGTCAGATTAGTGAAAAATGTTAGAGTAGTAAGGGTAAGAGTATCAGAGAATACAAATGAGGCTGGGAGTATTGGGGTGATATAGAATTGTAGTAAGGTGATGTGATGGTATGTAAGTGTGAGTCTGAAGCGTTAATAGGAATGTGAGATTATTTTGAGATGAGAGTGCGCGAGAAAATTTTGGGGCGAAATTTCTATAAGAGGGGGAGAGTTGTGAGACCCGTGTCGTAATTAAAGATTATTATTAATTAATAATCAGGATTTTAGATAATTAAAAATATTATCCAAGGTGTTTAAATTAAATAATAAGAGTTTTGGGAATTTTTGGGAAAATTTTAGAAAATTGGTCTTAGATATCGGTATCTGGTGATACCAGGATACCGGTATCTTAGGTGGTTTGGGCAGCCGAGAGTTAGAAACCGGTTCCTTCAGGAGTATCTTAGAATTTGTCAAAGATACCGATATCTTGAGAAGCAAGATACCGGTATCTTGAGGAGTTTGGATCAGATTTGTCTGGCGGCCATGGCTGTGTGGCAGAGGAGTAGCAGGTCACGTATATGTCGGTTGTATCATCTTATGAGGTGTCTTGAAGTTGTGTACGTGGGAGAAGCTTGAGAATAGAAACAAAAATGTAAGTGTAGGTGGCGTTTAAGAATCTGCACAGGTGTATTTTGGAACACAACGTAAAAATGGAGTATAAAACTATGGGTGTCTGAACCAAATTCGTTTTTAACAAAATTAATCCGAGAATTTCTCTCTTAAGCAAATCTATAGAAGTTAGTCTGAGAGGAGAGGTTCTGAGTAAGGGTTAATTTTGAAAGGCTGAGCAGAGGTGGAGAAGGACTATGTAGAAGAAGGAATTGGAAGAAGGGGGTCAAACTTCGTCAAATCATTCTTGATTTTAATTTGTTCCAATCTGGGTAAGTTCTTTCGAAATTAAATCCATAGGTTTGTTAAGAATCACTCATAGTAGTTGTGTTTAAAATTTGGAGTTAATCGGATCTGTTTTGGTGGTGTAATTGAAGAAATTAAATTCAGAGCAAACCCTCGATTTTCTGAGTTCTGTCGAATTCTTGGAGAAGACGACAGATACCGGTATCTGGCCCTGCCAAGATACTGATATCTCAGTACCTTAGGCCAGCAGATCCCTGTGAAACCGATATCTTCACAGATATCTTGGGTGGACTCTAGAAACCGGTATCTCCAAATCCATAGAAATCGGTATCTAGAGAGCCTCAGATACCGATATCTCGGTTAGCAAGAAACCGGTATCTGAAGCTATTGCAGAACCTTAGAAACTCCTTTAGTAGAAATCGGTATCTTTAGTATCTGGTCAAGATACCGGTATCTTGGGAGCCCAAGATACCGATATCTTGAGCTGCGGGAAAAATGGAGAGATTCTGAAAAATGTAATTTTAAGGGGAAATTGTTAATAAATAAAGGAGTAAATATTGTTAGAAGCTGATATTAGATTATTGCTATATTTAGGTGTTGGTGAGCCTTCGAATCAGAGGAAAGGGAAAGAAGTTGCCTAGAAGTTCGGCATAAATTGTGAGTACTTGATGATTTTCATAAATTAGAGCCATTTTTATTATATGTATAAAAATGTGTGATTTTTCAAAAAGAGGATTTGTGTGTTGTGGAAAATCTAAGGATCACGTTTTAAGTGGAAAATGTGGTGATTTTAAAAGGTGATTTTAAAGGGTGTTTTTGAGAAAAATACAAAAAATGTGGTTTTTGCATGTGTTGGGTGAACTTAAATAGCCTTGCTATGAAACTGGTGGTTCCATGGATCATATGTACGAGGTGCGTACAGACGGGTTCTCACGGTTAAATGAGACGTACTATATGTACAGGTGTGTTCTATCCTTACCACTGGGACGGGTGTAGTGGCCCCTGGATCATTACTTGTGCATATCCGAGAATGTCCCCAGGGTATCAGATCTGACTTTAACGGGTGGTCACCGGGCTTTAACGACCCTTGGCTATTATGGCTCACTGGTGTGGTGTGGTGTGTGTGTAGTGTGGTGTGAAGTGTGTTCTAGTGTGGTGCAGTGTGATTCCAAGTGTGATGTGATATAGTGTGCTGTGTGTGTGGTGTGGTGTGTGTAGTGTGTGTAGTGTGTGTGTGTGTTCTAGTGTGTGGTGTGTGTGTGTGTGTGAGTGGGTGAAAATATTTTAAAAGATAAAGGTGATCTATAGTATATTTTACTCCCTCTATTTTATGTTTTTTCATTTGAGTATTCACCAGCTTTCCTTAGCTGACCCTCTCTTTTCTCCAGGAGTTCGGTGTTTCAGTTCTGTGTAGAGTCCACCAGTCCAGCAGCAGCAGTTGAGGAGCAGGAGTAGTAGTGGTGAGGAGTTTTCAGTCAGTAGTTTGTTTCAGGTATATATTGTACTTTGAGAGTTTTTCTTTTGTTGTAGTTCAGTGTGAGTTTCTTTTCAGTGTGTGTAGTGGTTAGTAGAGCAGTGTGTGTGAGGTGTGGAGTTTCAGTTGTACTCATGTATTTCATATCAGCAGTTATACCAGCAGTATATTTTATTTCCAGTTTCTTTTCAGTTGTTGTTTAGAGTGGTGTTAGTTTAGTAGTAATGATTGCCACGTGTCCGGCGCTGGATGGCTGGCTATACAGTCGTCTGGGATGGGGTGTGACAACTATAGTGGACCGAACCCAAGTCTAATTAACCTGGATTTCCAAACAATAAAAGAAAAATGACGAGACAAGAAAATTCAAGAATTTGTTAGATATGAATGATCATACACATGACAAAAAATTCTACAACAACAGAAGGAATACTTAAGTAAACAAAAAAACCACAGGATAATCGAAATTAAAACCACTTTACTTACTTCCACAATTACCAATATGCACCATTTTGCCAATGGCATCTTTTAACATATTCAAGCCTTTTTATCTCAACACATCCCATGAATAACTCACACCACACGATTCGATTATACTTTTATATTTATACACTTATTTGTATAACATTGTCACACACACACACACGCGCGTTACACATAAGTACACCACACATGCCCACCATAACTTGGACTTTACATGCAACTATACAAACTCACACACATGCATCTTAAAATGATGTCACATGCACCTTTACCACTTCATATGCATTCATGCCACTTGAACTATTTGTAGTCTTACACTTATCTTTTGTCATGCTTTACATACACCCATGCGACTTACACACATGTAACCATACATGATACAATACCCATTTTTGCCATAAGACCAAGTCCATTTTCACCATAACAATCATGCATCCCATGCAAACTCACACACATATATCTATACACCATATTTTGATTTACGCACACTTTTAATGCATATACATATGTTGTAAGGCCATCTTTGATACGTATGTATAAGCCCAAATTGGCCACCTTAAAATAGTTTTTTTGTCAAAGGCCACCTTTAAAAATGATTTTGGACATAGTCCACCTTTAATTTGGTTGAACCCCACCTTTAATAGGATTAGATCATCCCTTGCACTTCTTGTCAGTTTACCCATTTGCCCGTAGGCTACCTTTATATATGCCTGAAGGCCACCTTTATATATATGTCGTAAGTCTACCTTTATATATGTCGTAAGGCCACTTTTATATATATATGCATAAGGTCACCTTAATATATATGACATAAGGCCACCTTTGATAATTGATTATGGATAATCACATGTACAGAATGAAATACCACATACCATAAACTGACCACCTTGTTATGTTTTGATTTGAGACCAACACCTTCACATTAGCATGTTTTATGCACAGATAAGAATTGTCAATTATTAACTTTCATGGTTATGAACACTCACACATACACATACAAGCACACCTTATTTTACTTGTTTGACATCTTTGAATCACGTTTGTACAATTTTCCTAAAAAGGTACATTTTTTAAAGGACACACACATCCATGTTCGCATATAGTATAACATAGATTCATATCTACCACACTCGCCAAAATATTGTATAAACGGCGCCGATACTGTCTCTTTGGAACGTTGGAAGTCCCACTCCAACCACGTGTACCAATTAAAATATTCTAAACGATACAATAAACAACGCTTATAAGTAAATTGATTGACAATAATCTTTACTCTACAACATGCCCGAAACTACGATGCAATCACCACATGCACCTACATACAATGAACATATGAAGAAATCCAACGAAATCACTATGTTGATTACATGCCCAAATCCAAGATGCTATAAACGCAAAAGCCTGCATATGTCGAATATACGATAAATCAGACACCCACATGTATTCCCGTCATCGATTTCTAGATCTACATGATATCCCCTTTCGAATAATCGAAACAATCATGATATGTGAACCACATGCATCCATCCACCATCATACAACTGTTATGAGAATAATAAACCAAAGCACGACTTCTCCTAGGATTATACGAAGAGATCCTAGAACAACATCCCAATATGCCATCATCAAACCACCCATATATGCACATGGACACCATACCCCGACCCCAACGAGGATTACAACCATTCATCCACACTAAGATTATTTAAGACAAGATCTACGAAAACCCCCAAGAAAACACAATTAAAACCATGCACATACCTTGGAGATCGATGATACACAAGCCGCACTCCTTGATTATGCCTCGGATTCGACTAGGAGTCGTCGAATCATCAAGATCCAATTCTTCTCTCTCTATCTCCCTCTTGAATCTCTCTCAAGATTAAAGGCACCAAATGGTACACGTTTAGGCAAACCCTAATACTCTTTAGAATAGGTTAAATCTGATTTAGGACCAAAAATATCATTATGTCCTTAATTTCCCGCACACATGCTAAAATGCTTGTCCCGATGAGCCCGAGCTTTCCGAATGACCGCCATGCGGACACCCTCGTCCAGATGAACAAGACCTTAGTTCGGACGAGCACCCAGAACTACAAAATCATGCCTCTGCCACTTTCGTTCGGACGACCACTCACCTTGGTCCAGACGAGAACCCCAGAAAATGTCCAAACTCAATCTCTTTCACTTCGTTTCACTCTAAACTTAACCTCAAACATTTTCCCATCAAATTAGACATCGAAATACGTTAGAAACTCTACTTAATCACCCTCCAAAACACTTACGAGAATCTCACACTAAACCTTAGTCACATAAGACTTTTTACCAAACCCCAAATAAACTAGCCTTCATATACCATTAAAACCTCAAACATTTACTCATCATTCTAAATATCGAAACTCATCACGACATCAACCCACAACCTTCCCGACCCTCTCCTACGACTCTCAAACAATTCCTCAAACTCTCAAGCTATCAACACAACTTCTAACTTCAAGAGTTCTATTCTCCCACAAGGCCTCTAAGGACTTGATGTCCTCAACCAACACCATGGACCTCAACAACCATGAGAATAAATGACTTCCAAATGAAGTAGAACCATGAAATACGATCAACAATACTTCCCGCATTACAATCAATTATGATTAAACACTTTTTTACCTTGTATTTCACCGTATGCATGTTAACATCTATAACCATGCAACTATTTTATTAAAATAAATACGCAAGCACCTTTTATTAAAAGGATTTCTCCCACTTACAAGGATTTCAGCCCTGAAATCAAAATTCAAAGCTTTTACACATTTTCAAGAAACACAAACCATCTTTTCTCACAATACGCGAAAATTATTTTCCCAACTTTTATTCACAACACTACTCCTTGCCCGACATCCCAAAGAAAACCATATTTTCCAATTAATTTTCCAATACTTCCAATCTGAAGGAATATTAGTTAGGTGCCCTTCAAACCAGACCTCGACGCAATCACCTGGTATCACACAATAATCCCGAAATCTCGCAAACCAACTACTCCTCAATACCCGAGGATAAACCTCAAAACACATATGACATGCCTTTTCCAAAAAACAACTCATACAAGAATAATAAATCGCATATTTTTTCAACACTACAATCATGATTAATTGCAAGAAAATCACATCAGTTATTTCTTCATCATTCATTTACACATATACATAATTACCCTTGACACACCTTTTGACACAAAAAAAGACACGATTTTTGTGGGGTCTATTTTAAATTTCACTGTGACGATCCAAACTGTTTAAGATGTTTAAATTGATAAATACAGTATCTTGCAAAAAAATTATCTCAATCAGATATCGGTAGGAACTTGATCCAAATAATTTTCACAAAAAGTTTGACAGAAATTGGTGTTTTTCAAAATTATTTGGATCAAAATCTTATCAATATCCGATTGAACTGAATTTTTACAGTGTCCTATATTTTATAAATTTAAATATCATGAACAGTTTGAATCATCACAGTAAAATTCAGAATAAGCCCCTCAAATGGAGTGTCAAAATATGTGTTCACAGAACCCGCCTCTAAATATATACTAGCGATAATTCGTGCCGATGGCACTCGACCAATGACCATTTTATTAAGTTTGCAACTAGCCATTTTATTATATAAACATTATAATTTTAACATTACAAAATGTTTTTAAGTGTATCTAGACTATATGTTCACAAAATATTATAAAAGTTAAAAATGTTTAAAAAATATGAAACGAAAGTGTTTTATTTTTATTAAAGTTTTTTAATAAAAATGAATTTTTTAATTTGCAAGTTTATCTACACTAACTGTTATCAAAATATTAAAAATTCACTAAAAATATGAAACAAATTTACATCCCTAATTAGAAGACTCTGACAAACACAAAAATGGTTAACTAAAAAACAGAATCAAGCACCACAAACAAAATCAAACACCAAGAACAAATACTCAATGAAATATGACAAACTCCAAAAATGAAATTAATCTCATTTCTTTAAATACCAGGAAGAGG
>NMUG010010954.1:0-10786 GCA_002855965.1 Monotropa hypopitys
TGACCGACCCCCTAGGGTTCTATTTTGTCGGCCCTCAGAGCCACGTATGTGGGTTCGTTTTCGTCCGAGAAGTGTCGGACGATGTTGGTTCGGCCACCACCTTGGGACTGCCTCAAAGAAGAAGCCCCTGAAGTGATGACTAAAGCCGGAGGGGATGTTCTCGAGCTGACCTCAAGAGTCAGTTTTCCCGGGATCGGTGGGAACAATGGGTCCAGATCAGAGTGGGATGAAGAAACCAAATCAATCACCTGGTCCATGACGATCGGAGGAATGCAGTCGCCGAAGGATATGGAGCTCTTCGGAGGGTCCCTGTAAGCAAAATAAGTTCCGAAGGTCTTATCGCACAAGCCTATTTATAGGCTCCCTCAGGTACGAAGCACAGTTGTCAAAATTAATGTTTATTTCGCGAGTACCGAGGCAGTCCGTTTGACCGACGAATCAGGACATGGCATGTGGCAGTCACTGACGTCCGCATTCAATTATTGCACTAACAATTGTCAGGTGACGTCAGAGTGAACTTTGACAAGACCGTTCCCCCGAAGCAAAGCGTCCGGCATACCATGATCAATATTTTTCAACAAGTTTGGAAAAGATTGAGGGGCTATTGTAGTGGCCGGACCTATGCCCTAAGGGACCAGACTCATTATTAAGCGCCGGATGCACCCTTAGGCCCTGAGGGTCCTTCAGCATTCCCAACTCGTCGGTATAATGGGCCTTCGGCAGGAAGCAATTCAGTAAGATCGCTGTCCCTCCCAGATAGGGCAACCAGAGTGTCCTCCGTATTACCGGCCGCCAGCCTCCAACTACCATATCCATTGGCAGAGGGCCATAATCATCCTTGTAATAAGGTACCTGCTCCCGAGCCGACTGGTCCTTTAGCGGAGGGCCAGTCCTCCGGCGGCACCTAAACACAGGACATCCCGGGTGCCCGCTCGCGGGTCCTTGTCTGTACAGCTAACCCGACCCACCAATCGTTTCGGCCCACTGGGGAGCCTATAATGCACGGCCCATGCACCATTCTTGAGCCCCAAGCTAGCACGTCCCTATAAATACCCCCAGAGGGTACTGTTCACGGGATCTGCTCTCCGACAGCTACCCTCTGGCCTCATTTCACTTGCTTTTGTCCTTTCTATCCAAAAAGAGACTAACTTAAGCATCGAAGGCCCAGTTGGTCACAACCGACCGGCAGGCACTAACCTCTTTGTTGTAGGAGCCAAGCAGGAGGACCCCTTTTGTTGTGTGCAGGGACCACGCAAGCCTTTGGATCATCCACCGACAACCAGCGTCCAGATAATCAGCAGTTGAGGAAGCTTCTGGCAGAAATCAGCCACAACATGTACCATCCGACATCTTACATGCCGTGATTAGGTTTTGGATTCCTTCTTTGTGTCTTTTCGGTTTGGATTGCATGAGCTTACTCTCACCCTTGAGGAGTATCATTTTGCTCTACGGATGAGGCCATCTCTAGAGACATTATCCGTGTTGTCTCTACTAAGAATGCTTGGAACTCTATTGATACCCAATTTTGACCCAACCTCAGAAGTCAACAAATTGGTCAAATCAGACTCCGAACAAATTCAGACGCAATTCCGGGATGTCAGGACTTCCTGCAGACAGTGCCGACAGCAGCCAGCGACAATGCAGCAGTGAGCGAACACCGATAAAATATTGAGGAATATTTATTCAAAGTTAGAATTTCAATCCGACCAGAGGAGCAAGGCGAGCAGTAACCGAACGGCCGACAGAAATCCTCTTTGCATGCTTCATGCTCCGGAATCAGCAGAATTTCACACGAGCATCCGAAATCATGTTTAGGAATGAAAAGTCGACGGCAATTTTGTTACCGAGAAGTCTGCATAAAAATTGAATCCATCCGAGAAAAATTCAGAATTCAGTCGAAATGCCGCGCCGCTCATTTTTACCGCAACGACAAGCCGACATCAGAATTGAACAAACATAATTTTCATGAGCAGCATTTGAAGAGGCGAACATTTACTGATAAATGCAATCGACGGATAAAAAGCAGTTCAAGGTGCAGTATCCTCTCCCGATCAGAGCAGAAAGGCTGGTTTCCAAAGAATTTCAGAAAAGTGGCCGGAATAATCTCGTGATAATTTTTAAATTCACGATTTAATTCAAGCATCGCAAATATCTACTTCAAATTTTGAGAGACGGAGCCGAGCATAGGGCCAAGCAAGCGCATATCAAATGTTCGGATCAATTTCTAGACCCGAGAAGACTCTGGAATTTCTTTTTCATTTTAATTTTATTTCATTTTTGATTTTCGGCGATTGATTTGACCTTAAATCCACTCCAACACTCAATCCAAATCACCAAATCTCCTTTGCTGCGCACTTCCCAAGAAAAATCATTTTTTTGAACATGTCGCATCTATAGATGCGACATGCATACTTCTACAAAAACCCCTCTCCCCTCTTGGGATAGGACCCCTTGATCATTGAAGATCTAATTCATATTCCAGAGAAAAATCTATCTGAGCAGAACCATCTTTCAAACCCCAAAACCCTTCCAAACATCATCCAAACTACCTCAAATCTTTACCAACTTTCTCCAACCTTTCAAACCTTAAATCAACCTCAAAATCTATCCAAGAACACCTCCTTCAAGCCAAAATCTAGAAACCAAAAGGCTTAGCCACCAAGTTCAAACCACAAAAACTTCTAACCTATCTACCAAAAGTTCCGAAAATCATTCAAACTCTGCCGAACCTCTGCCAAATTTTCTACAAGCATTTTGTTTTCTATCTTCTTCTTGTTCTTTGAGCATTTTCTCGGTAGAACGTTCTAAGTTATAGTTTAGTATTAGTATCGGTTTCAATCCGGATACTATACTTCATTATAATTTACAGAACTTACCATTAAAAATTTTGCTTCCGAAATGTAATTAGTCAAGGTAAATACAGAAAACAGTTTTGCATCTTTGTCATATTCACTCTCTTTTATTTTCTTTTTTCTTCCTTTTTTTATCCATGGCGATGTAAACATCTAAGCGATGACGAACGGTTTCATAATATATCCCGGTAAAATCGGCACATATATGCTATGCCTATTCCGATGTCGTCGGCGAGAAAATTATGAAAACGTTCCTTTTATCTATCTAATATGTAATCACCTATAATAAAAGAGGACGACCATTTATGTCATTCTCCTCGTTAGAATTTGACGCATGCTAGGCTACGCATGCTTTGACGTCACGTACGAGAAGAACATAAATACGTCTTCGCCCCGAAAATGCAAAAATATACAATTTGGCTCACTTGCCACCTTTCTTCTTTATTCAAAGAAATATTCTTCAAAGATCTTGATTAAATGATATCTCGGCCTCGTGTATGGCTATGCCTATCGGTTGTTCGGTCAAATAATCAGAGATCTTGGAATATTTACTTCCTTGAGTAAATCAGAAATCGAACTTGCAAAACTCGATTTATGAATTTTTGGCTTACGTTCGCGACATGCTGTTAAAACCAATTTTTCATCTCTTGAAATTTGTAAGGAAAAGAGAAAGAGAATTTTATTCATTTCTATTTTCATTTCTAAACCCGGCCTTGTCGGTATATTGTATACAAGTCGGCCAGTTCGGAAATATTTCAACACGACTTATATATGATATTTTGCCTCTTTATACATATATGTCCATATATATATTTATATATATTTATACATATTTCCCCTCTCTCATTCTTAACATTTCATTTTAATCATACAAAAAAAGATAAACATTCCCAAAAACATAAAAGAAAGAAATCCCTCGATTCGTGTCGTTCAGTGAAAACTTGTAGTAGCTGACCGACTTGGATCAAAAGAACATCTTTTAAATCGGGTCACACCGGGTCACTCGATGTCTTTTGGGATTTCCCAAAATTCAAATAAAATCAATCTCTTCTTAAAATACAAAGAGAACATCATAAAACTCAAAAATCCTATTCCTTGATTCGTATCGTTCTGTGAAATTTTGTAGTAGCTGATCGATTTGGATCGAAAGAATACCTTATGAATCGGGTCGTACCGGATCATTTGATATTCTTTTGGAATTTCCAAATATAAGAACAATCTCTTTTCTCAAATAAAATAAAACACTTTAAATCAAAAATTCAATTACTTGATTCGCATTGTTGAGTGAAAACTTGCAGTAGCTGACCAATTTGGATCGGAAGAATATCTCGAGAATCGGTTTATACCGAGTCGCCCGATATTCTTTTTGGAATTCCCAAAATTAAAATAAAAAAATATTCTATCATAAACACGGTCAAACCTCTGTCCGATTGAAAAATACAAAAATACCTTTAAAACCAAAATTTCTAGATTCGAGTCATTCAGTGAAAACTTACAGTAACTGACTGACTAAGGATCACAGAAATGTTTTGTGAGTAGGGTTGTACCGGATCACTCAATATTCTATTGGAATCTCAAAATCAAAAGAGAAACATTCTTTCCAAAATGAGGTCGGAGTTCTGTCCGACTAAAAAATACAAAAACAATAAAAAAAGATCGAAATTTTATTTATTCTTCAAATTCTTTTCATAAAATCCCCAAAACAGAATCAAAGCGTTGTCCATTGGTAAACCCCTTTTAAGTTCATTCAAGCATCAGTTTTATGTTTATTTCTCTTGGCCGAGAAATCATTGATTTTAAATTGGAAGAAAATTTACTTTTGAAAAGGAAATACCGAAAGGGCAGATGGGGTGCCTAACACCTTCCCCATTCGTAACCAAATCTCCGAACCCGATTTTCTGATTACGCAGACCACCCTTCATAAAACCGATGACTTGGCACACCATAACTCTATGCCGAGTGGCGATTCTGAAAAACAGATTAATAATAGGATATATATTGCCTTGGCAATTATAAAACTGTTATTAAGTCTGAACATTTTAAAATCAAGTAAGTCCAACCATCATCAATTTTCATTTATCAAACGTCGCATTAAATCTCGAAAATTCAAAGTATGCCATCTAGAGACGCGATCCCCGAGAATATCGGGCAGAAGCGAAGAAGGGAGGCGGAAGAAATTTTCCCGGTGCGACAGCTGGCGATTCTGCTGAGGAGGTGAGGATTTAAGCTTCCGAAAATTTTCAGAAATAAAATTTCTTCCAACTCAAAAATTAATCATCTCTCGGCCAAATATTACTGATGTACATCGTGTTTATCCTTTTCAGGGGCATTACAGGTGGCGCGCTTCGCTAAACAAATCTCTTCGCTGAAAATATTTTGCTGCGCCAATGCGTTTTTTATTTATGCATTCATATATTGCAAAAAGAATTCCCTTCAATTTTCAAAAAAAAATTTACTTTTACTACATTGCAAGTTTTTCATACATCATTTGCATCATCACCTGTTTTGGGTAGAGGTCATGACCACCCAAAATGGAAGCTGTCCTTATCAACCCATCGGGGGCCCAACAGTAAGCTGCGCGACCCTAAAAAGTCCGTGGTCAAAATGAGACACTCCAACCAAATCACCGACTCGAAGATGATACCCTTCGGGGGGTAGAGGTCTGAAGATTTGGGAACTTTTAAAACCTATCCACTGCATAGCTTCATCTTGCATATAGAAAAGCCAAAAAAAGAGTCAAACCAAAACCCTATCGTTATTATTAGGGAAGCATGTTCATTTTTTAAAGGGAATCCTTATATACATTCTGTTAAATACAAAAAACAAATTTCCAAAAAAACAAATAGTATCTCTAGGAATACTGGTCAAGATTAGACTATGGACTCATCATTTCAGTTTCTCCAAAATTTATAACCCGAGATAACGCTCTAGACTTCATGTCTGGGGCATGTCCCTGGTTATAAATTCAAAAGAAGTCCATTTGTCTCTAGTATTCATAGAGAATTTTCCTTGTGTACTGATCTGAGTTTAGTGTTGTTATACAGATAACAACACAGCTCACTCGGATCGTCTTGAAAATCCATAAAGGAGAATCACTCATTTCTGGCCCAAACAATGTCGAGGAAACAATACTGCGCATACTATGGTAACAAGCCCGAAACTGTCTTCTGGGCCAAACTCGGGGCACTTCAGAAAGAAAACCAAGATCTAAAAATTATGAACCAGCTTCTACTCAGCCAACTAACCCAATTGCAGTCTCCCATGTTACAATCTTCTGTTAGGACCAGGGAAAGTTTTCCCCGATCAAACATTGGGGCAGCCCCTCATCTTCCAATCTGTTTCGAACTTCTCCCTTTCAAACTTATGATGGATCGTCCCATTCATACTCTCAATTTCAAACTCCCAGGAAAACTAGTCCATATGAGTTATCTCCATATCATTCGTCTCCTCCATTTCCAAATCATATTCCAACACCACGAAAGGTCCTTCCTAAGAATCTACCAAACAGTCCAGAGTCAAATCCACGGAGGAAAAGAAATTTCACTCCATTATCCATTCCCATGACGGAAGTATATCAGCGTCTTTTGTCATTCGGGTATCTAACCCCCATTCCATCACGTCAGTTACCCAACCCCCTTCTACCGAACTTCCGAAGTGATCTGTAGTGTGCCTTCCACTCGAATCAGTTGGGGCATGAAACAGAGAAATGCCGGACCTTGAGGCATAAAGTGCAAGGAAGATGCCAAGGTGTCTCCTAATGTCACCACCAATCTACTTCCAAACCGTCCAACAGTTAACATAATTTCCGAAGATCCCTCACCAGATAATGATGATCAAGGTTTATCTCAGATTTTCGACGAGTTACAAATCGCCACTATTGACCCACCATCTCCAAATCCTAACCTGCAGGGTACTATCCAGCCTATCCAGGCGAAAAGCTGCACAATTGGACATCCTCTCCAATGAAGAAAGCCCGTGTATTTTGGTAAACCACGACAAAGATCGGCATATGTCTTTTTTTATTTTCATTTCTGCTGAATGAAGTTTGTGTGCTCTCCTTGTTTGAATCACATCTTTTGCTATCTCGTTATGTTTATAAATAAAAACTTTATGTATTCTGCTCATTTATTTGTCTCTGTCAAAATAATTTTGGCCAGAATACTGACTAAAATAAATCACCACCGTTTTTCAGGAATCCTAAAATTCGTCCCTTTAACTCAAATGATCAAACAATCTTAGCACTGAGAAAGCACAACTTCAACACTGAAATAGATTTTGATCTAATGGGGATAGAGGTCGACGACAATGCTAACCATAAAGTCCCAGATGGGATCCGAGAAATGGTGGAAAATTTTGAAAATAGACAAACTCCTAATATTGAGGAAACAGAAATCATTAATCTGGGGACTGTAGAGACACCGAAGGAAGTCAAAATCGGAATCCATCTAGACGCATACCAGAAGGTTGAGCTTATAGAATTGCTTCGAGCATACCAGGACATCTTCGCCTATCATCAGAACTTTTCGGACTAGAGATCCAAAGCTGATTCCCTATCATCAGAAAGTCAAAGAGCTCTGGACCAAGTTCAAACAAGTTGAGTTCATCCATATTCCAAGAGCTGAAAATTTATTTGCAGACGCTTTAGCAACTCTCGCAGCTGCCATACATTTCTCAGGTGAGGAAAAAATTCCTGTCATACAGATCCAGCTTAAAGATTCCCCTGCCTATTGTATCCTAATTACCGAAGAAAAAGATGGCCAACCGTAGTACTATGATATCAAAGTTTTCATGCAAACCGGGGCATTTCCCGAAGGCGCTGCAACCAATGACCAAAAGACTCTCAGAAGATTAGCATCCCAATTTTTCTTATGTGGCGAGATTCTATTCAAGTGATCTATGCACGGTCCTCTGCGCTGTGTAGATGCTTATATGGCCAATGACTTGATGACGGAAATACATGAAGGAACTTGCGGTCCACACATGAGCAGCCATACACTAGCTTGGAAAATCTTGCGTACCGGATACTATTGGATGACAATGGAAGCCGATTGTATTAAGTACGTCAAGAAGTGTCATAAATGTCAAATTCATAGGGACGTCCTACGCGCCCCGCCCAAAGAACTGCAAGTCATGGTCTCTCCTTGGCCATTCTCAGACTGGGGCATAGACGTCATTGGATCCATACATCCCAAAGTCTCGAATGGACATCAATTCATCTTGGTCGCCATCGACTATTTCACCAAATGGGTCGAGGCAGCCAGTTTTGTTCATGTAACCGAAAGAGTCATAACGCACTTCATCAGAAACAATCTCATATGCCGTTATGGACTGCCTGACACACTTGTATCTTACAATGCAAAGAACCTCAACAGCTCACTCATGAAAAAGCTTTGCGACCAATTCAATGTCAACCATCAAAATTCAACCGTCTATCGTCCGCAAATGAATGGGGTAGTAGAAGCGGCAAACAAAAATATCAAGAGGATCATCCAAAAAATGATAGATACGCATCGAGACTGGCACGAAAAGCTACCATACGCGCTGATGGCTTATCGAACTACGGCTCGAACCTCTGTGGGGGTGAGTCCATTTTCCCTGGTATATGGCTATGAGGCCATTCTCTCTCCCGAAGTACAAATTCCATCACTCAGGATAATGATGGAAGCAGCCACAGACAATGCGGAATGGATTAAAGCTCGGCACGATCAATTGGCGCTCATGGGTGAAAAGAGACTTGCAGCGATTTATCATTCTCAATGCTATCAGAGACGAATCTCCAAAAGCTTTAACAGACATGTGCGACCAAGGATTTTTCAGCAGGGAGACCTGGTTCTAAAAAGAATCCTACCGGTACAAGAAGAGGCTAAAGGAAAATTCGCCCCCAACTATCAAGGGCCGTTCATCGTTGCAAAAGTACTGTCCGGTGGAGCAATCGTCCTGTCAGAAATGGATGGACAGGAATTTCCGCAACCACTTAACTCAGATGTACTTAAGCTCTACCATGTTTAAGGAGTAGCAACTCTCATGTATCTCTCAATAGTTCATTTTTAATTTTAGTAAAGATATTTTTTTCTTATCAGTATCCCTGTATAATTTTGAGCAAAGAAAAGAAAGAGCATTTTTCTCTCTCCTCCCACAAAAAAAGGTCCCTTTCTTACTCAGAAAAGCGGATTCAAAAAAAAATACTAACATCAAAATATGATGATCCTGAACACCTTCTATTCTTCTCCCACAAAATCTATCTTTCTCCTCCTCAGAAAAGCAAAAAAAAAGAGATATCATCAAAATGTGACGATCCTGAACAAAACCACTTTCTCTGTTTCCCCAGAATAGAAAAGAAAAAATTCAAAAAAAAATCTATCTTTCTCTTCCATCTTCAAAAACCTCACCTTCTCCTAAAGACAAAAGTGCTTTCATAAAACTTTGCTCAAAAAGATATTCGGATGTTGTTTAAGAAAAATATATCTTGCTAAAATTAAATCTAGATCATTGTCCAAAAAAAAGAAAAAAAGAAAATTTCAGTATAGTCAAAACCTGAAAGGGGGCTACAGCAAAAATGGAAAAACCTAGTATGGTCAAAACCCGAAAGGGGGCCATAGCAAAAAAAATGGGAATCAAAATCCAGTGTAGTCAAAACCCGAAAGGGGGCTGCAGCAAAAATGGATAGTTCCAGCATGGTTAAAACCCGAGAGGAGACCATGACAAAAAGTGAAAAATAAAAAAAACGAGCATCCGGCGTAACTACCAACTTGTAAAAGGAGTTGCAGCAAAAATGGAAAAGAAAAAGCTCACAAAAAAATAAACCTGGATAAAAGCGCCAGAATGGATCAAAGCAGCAGATAGGTCTGAGCAGTTACGGATCAGTAGTTTAGTATCTTTATCCTCTAAAGATTAAATTTGGTTTGGTGAAGTGGTCTTCCACCTCATTGCTAAGATTGTGAAGTCATTTCCGAATAACGAAGGACGAACAAAGGATTTCACCCTCCGATCTTTCAGGTGATGGCCTTGTGCATGATTTGTTTTTAATGGCATAAATTTTGTCTCTACAATCACAATGTATAGAGAAATCTAAATTTGCATAAATGCTAATACTGTTTATTTAATAAAAATTTCGAGTAATCAAGAAATGCACCCATACAATGGAAATGCTAACAAGCTTTGCAGGAAAGGAAGTCAAAATGCAACAAGCCAAATCGCTGCAGGACTCACTGGGACAAATCGTCCAACAGGCGCAGCAAGGCCTGACAAACCTCCCGATAGTGGACGGTCATCCTGACATTATCCTCAGTACCCGAGCGACCCACTTTCAGCGAACGGCGAAGCGCCCGCAAAAGAGCCTCTAGCTGAATCAAATCAGGATAACTGCCAGGCAATAGGCGATCCAGGGATGCAAAGCTGGACCACAAATCTTCTATGTCTCGATGATGAATGTTTTTCTCCCGAGTCAAATTTCGGCGAACACCCCGCAATCGAACACGCAGACGCTCGACCTCAGTAGCAGAACCACGATAAGAGTCAGCTAGAGTGTCAAAATCGGACTGCAAAGAATCCCTCTGATCATCCAGGTCGCAGATTAAAGCCTCGGACTCTCTCAAAGTTTGATCAAAATCTAACAACTCGCGCAACAATCTCCCAATCTCTGCAACCTGAAAATCATGATCACGAGCCGCGTCTATCAAAGAATTCTCCAAAGCCAGTATTGAAATGTGCGAATCCGCACTAGGCCACAACCTAGAGGGGGGGGTGAATAAGTTGACCAATTAAAATCTTATGAATTCTTATATTTAATGCTTGACACAATTTTAAATGATTCTTTTAGCTTTGCACAATTGTTTTAATGATTGTTTGTTTATTTTCAAATGGAAGCGATTATGAGATAAATGAACACAAACCAATCGCAGGTGCAAATTATAAGTGATCCACAAACACAGGTA
>NMUG010010955.1:0-10786 GCA_002855965.1 Monotropa hypopitys
GAATTCAAAATTTTAGTAACATCTTTCTATGGTTACTAATCAATTTCAAATTTATGCTTATGGTAGTATCTTTCTACAATTACCGTTCAAGTTTCAGAATTCAAAATTTTAGTAACATCTTTCTATGGTTTCTAATCAGAATTCAAGCTTCAGGGCCGACAGTAATAACTATCTACGATTACTGTTTTCAAAAAATTACGCCGATGATAGCATCTCTCTACGGCTATTCATTAAAATCAAAATTTCAAAGCCCGGTGATATCTGTCTACGGTCATTATGTCAAAATCAAAATGTCAAAAATTTCGGTGACAACAATCTATCGGTCACCCGTCCAAAATTTTTAAAATATGTTGTCACGATCCTAATCGTCAACCTACGAAAACTTCGGTAATATTTTCCTACAATTACCGTCAAGTCCCAAAATTTTTCAAAACGACACATTTCTACCGGTTGCCCTGCAAATTTTCGAAAATACATTGTCATGATCATAGTCGTCAATTCATGAAAACTTCAGTGTTATTTTCTCACAAATACCGCTAGGTTCCAAACATCGCAATGACATCTCCCTATGGTCATTTTTCAAAAAAAAAATCAGCGACATCTTTCTATTGTTTTATTTTCAATGTCCTAGCGGTGATATCTCACTAATGATCACCCTAGTCGAGTTCAAAATAACATTTTCAAAAATTTTCATCATCGCCCCAAGTGCGAAAATTTTCTAAACAGACAGCATAATCGCTGCGATGTGAGCATTGCACGTTTAATAGAAATCAAATCACATGCTTGTTTTTGACTAACTTGTGTATTATCTAGCACATGTATTCTAATTTACTAAGTGCAGGAAAGAACAGTAGTTGGAACCTTACTTGCATTATCAGAACAGAGTCCGTCGAGAGTGAATCGATCTAGGGACCAAGCACCGGGATGTTGTCGGGATAATCCGAGCAAGAGCAGAAATTTTTTGGGCCTTAAGAGGTGTTTTAGAACTTTCAGAATGGAATGAGGATCACTGCCTCGGCTCTTCCTTAAAAGCCCAGTATGTCGCAACTATAGTTGCGACATCGTTCAAAAGTAATAAATGCAATTATTCTTGGGCACAAATTTTGGCAGTTTTCGGGGAGGATAAGAATAGCCTCAAAAATGCGATCCACCGGTCCAAACCGCGACTTCGACGAGTCAGATCCACACCATCGACAACTCCAAAAATTTTTCCGATTCTTCCAGCAGATGTCAAATTCCTCAGAGGAGCCGGAAAAATCAGAAACATGCAAGTCGTGAGTCAAAATTTCACGCATCATCTTATCTTTGTCTACATTTGTTGCGCAAAATACACAAAGAGGGGTAACTGTTGATACCCAAAATTTGACTCAGTCCTTACAAATTCAGAAATCAGCAAAACGGTCTTCACAGAGATCGATACGCACATTCGGAATGTTCAGACTTCTCGCGAACAGCACCGACGTCATTCAAAAATTTCAAAACGATGAACCAACAATGGTAAAGTGTTAAGAAACATTTACCCAGACTTAGAATTCCAATCCGATGCACCAGTCGAGACAAATCACAAATGGACGGTACAGAAACCGCATCCGAACAGGAAGAACAGTCAGGAACAAGCAGAATCCTGTATGAGCAACCAGAATTTTCCTTCTGAATGGAATATCGAAGGTAAATTCATTCCTGAGAATCCGACATAAAGAGTGAATCCATGTAACCCAAAATCGGAATTTAGTTGAGGATAAACGTCAATTCGTTCAGATCTCCCTGCAGCTGTCAGCCGGCCTCAGAAATCAGCGAACGTATTTTGCACGGACCTTATCTTCAAAGTCTGACATTCCTTGCGGAACAGATTTTCCAGAATTTGAGCAGCCCAGAAGGTGCACCTACCGCTTCTCACTTTGTTCAAAGCATTAGAGCTGTATTTCAGAGTTTTCGCAGAAAATGTCCGGTTCAAGCCCGAGATATTTTCTAAATTCACGATCCAACTCTACGATCAAGAATATCAAATTTAAAATGTCAAAGTCTGAGTTCGACGAGGGGACGGCCAAGTGCAAACAGAAGCTTCGGACCAAGATTCCGAACTCTGGGACACTTTTTCAATTTTATAGATATTTTCTTTTCATTTTTAATTAATTTTCCGAAGTAGATAAGCCCAGAACTTTCCAGAACCTTCCATAAATATCTAATCCAGCACATGACCCGCGAGCCATGTGATTGGCCCAATTTTTGTACATGTCGCAACTATAGTTGTGACATCTACTTAATATAAATAAGAGCTCACCTCCAACGTTTCTAAGGACCTTGCATACCCAAGCATCACATACTCTCTCAAAAACACCCACCTGCCCTTCGAGCCAAAAACCTCAGGGTCCAAACTCAAAACCTTTTTCGTCCGCATCTTTGCGAAGTATCCGAACCTTCGCCTATTTTCTTACGGTAAATACTAGTTCGTCTCTTATATTCTTCGTAGACTCTTGGTAGTCTTCTAATTTATAGTTCGGCATTAGTCATTCGGCCGCGTCTGATACTATGTCTTACTATACTTTAAAGAAGCCATCTTAAGAAGTCGTCTCCCCGAATTGTACAGATACATCAATACAATTTGCCGTTATTTTTAATACTTGTCTTTTTTATTTCAGAACCCATATATGTATAAAAGACATCATTTTATTTCTTTCTCCTCGTTCGAATTTGGCACATGTAAGGTTATCCCTGCTCTGCTGCCACATACGAGAAGAACATAAAAACGTCTTCGTCCCAAAAATACTATCTCGACTCATATACCATCTTTATGGCTTTCATTTTCATTTCTATAGCCCGACCTTGTCGGTACGCTATATACTTACCATCTAGCTCGGAATATATCCAGCTCGGTTTATATTATATGTATTGCAATCTAGCTCAGACTATATCTAGCTTAGTTTATATATATGATATCTTACACCCCTGATTATATTATATGTATCGCCATCTAGCTCGGACTATATCCAACTCGGTATATATATGATATCTTATACCCCTGTCTATACATACATACACTTATATATATTACAACATATATATAGTCTCTCTATCTTCAGCGATTCACATTCGCTTTCCACAAAACACTTTTAAACAAAACATAATTCCTGTATCCGTACTCTGAAGTGAGAGCTTGCAGTAGCTATCAGACTCAGATTAAAGGAATGTCTTGTGACTCGGATCATTCTGAAGCACTCGATATTCTGTGGGATTTTTCACACTCAAAGAAAATAATTCCCTCCCCCGTTTTTCAAAGTACATTCGAAGCTCTGTCAGACTGAAAAATACTCAAACCAATCAGTTCAGATGAGACTCAAATTAGAGATTCAATCAACACACCCAAGCGTAAGTGAAATTGATTAAAGAGGATGGTCAGTCAAGCATTATAGTTCTGGTAAGTAACCAGGTTATTTCCTCAAGGACTTGATAGATTTCAATTTTGCTTTCAAAATAGTGCTTATGAGTGAATTGTAAGAGAAAGGAAATTAGGATGAATTGGATATCCAGACTTATGGATTGAGATTTAATTCAGTCAAACAAAAACAATTTGCAATCAAAAGACAATTAAGGAAAATAGGATCTAATTCTCAGATCATTGGTAATGTAACCACATACTCTCTCTCTAGCAATACTCATAATCATTCACCTAACATTAGAATGACTATGGAAGATAAACGTGAATTCCAATTAAAGTCAGAAGATAGAATGAGGAATTGATTTGTGATGAACACTATTTTCCATTGAGGAATTAAATTCGAGTAAGCATATGATGTGCCAATCTATAGACTGTCAACAACGCATCAAACCTAAAATTCATTCATCAATGGATTTCTAAAATACACAAAATCAATTCCCACATTCATGATACACAAATTTCCAAAATTGAGAGATGGAGATTGCAATTACATTACCTCAGATCATTGAATTAGATCCTGTGAGATTTAGCTACTTATGGATTCTAATTCTACTGAAAAACAAACAAAATTCATCAAACCCATTCTCAAACCAAATTGAATGAAACAATACTTGAATTCAAGGAAAATTAGTAGGAACTGAATATAAAGTTTAACTACAGAAGGAATTCGATTATCTAATGTAAGAAAAATGAAACTGAAAATCAAAGAGGAACAATCAAAACAGGAAAAACTTAGAGAGAGAAGATAAAATTCCCTAGAGCTACTTTCTATCTATCCGAACAGAATTAGTTATCTTCCGTCCCTTATGAAACTGAATCTTTTCCTTTTTATACCTGCCCTAATTCCTCTCCTTCAAATTGAAAACAACTCCTTCAACTTTTACTTTTTAAGTTTTTCTCCCACGCGTAATATCCAGACCACCAATTCCCGGAAACTTACATTATGAATTACCGAGAGTTCACTGCTTAGTCATCCAATATTCTCTGTTCTTCCGGAACTTCACCCCTTTATTTCCAGAAATTGCTTCTCCACCTTTTATTTTTGCATTACTCTTCCGGGAATTGGAATACGCATTCCTGGGAATTTCCTCCTCTGTTGCTCCTGGATTATCTCCTCATCTGCCTTCTCCCGGAAATCCATGTACTTCTTTCCCGGGAATTCCATGCTCTGCTTGCATCCCTCTTTTGTCTTGAGGACCTTTTCCGGTAATTGGCTCTTCGTCTTCCGGAAGTTAGCATAGTCCCTCACTTGTCCTTTTGTTCTCCCGCAAACTCTGAGTTGTTCTTTCGGGACCTCAAGTAGCTGTTCATTCTTCTTGCTTAACCAATTCCCGGTAGCTTGATGTGGTTTTCAGAAATTCTTGTTCTTTTCCCTTTAAGATTACTTGCCTCCTTCTTGAATGTCCTGCAATTTAGTCTAACATACCAGAATCTACACAAACAGATGTTAAGCTTGCTTTTCATCATGACAATCTAATTTAGCATTTAACATTCAACTCACGCAATTAACAAGCTCAAACACTAAAGTTATGTAAAAACTAGGGGATATGATGGCAATGATTTGCACATTTAAGTGCCAATCACACCCCCTAACTTAGGACTTGCTAGTCCCTAGCGAGTTTGTATATTAGACAACCAGGCATCATACCCAAACTATTCAAGCAACACTCCTGTAGAAAGTATTCAATCTAACACCATCCAAGTTAGCATATTGAGAGAAATTTTTCAACAGAACTCAGGGGCACGAACCTTAGAATAATCTAGGCAAATTTTGAACCCCTCTCCATAAGCTTTGACCCAAACTTGTCTCAGTTGTTCACTCACAAACAATAATTCTCTCAATATTTTTCAGGTCAATGAATCCATTCCCCAGAATTTTAAGACTAAACTCAGAATCAGTCATACAAAAATGAGATGAGTAGAATGCAATCTAACAACCAGTGCCTTAAGAAGTAGACATTTAGGGATCATTCAGGACTTTAGGCTTGTAATGTTAAAAAGGTAGAAAGCATTAATATGGAAACAATGTAATTCATCTTGGTTAACTACCCCATTTGTTTCCATACCTCACAGTTAGATATTTCCTTCAGAATAACACTCAGAACGAAAAGATAACTCCATTGATTAACAATTCAAAACTCCCAGAGTTTACAGAGACACAAAAATCCAAAACAAAGATGAAATTTTTCCTAGAATCCCTCTATCATTCCCAAAAATCTTGGTTAATTTCTGGTAGGTTTGGGTTTTGGGGATAGGTTGACAGGAGTGAAAATGCTGGCTGGGATTTCTTCTACATCAGGATCCTTGGTCTGTGGGAACATAGAAGTACTTGGGACAGTTTCACTCCTAGCCCACTTGATCATCTCCATCTGACTTAGTAATAAGCTTTTCTCTTTTTTGATGGATTGTTTCAGTTCTTTTATCATCCATTTCCCCCCAAGTTCCATTTTTTCCTGGGTGCCCTCAACAATCTTCAGCCTTCTCAATGTATCACCCTACACATCTTGCAAGTATGCCATTATTTTTGCATTCTCCTTCTGTCCTTCTTTAATTTCCTTCAGTTGTAATCCCTGCTCTTTCTGCTTTTCTTCCAGAACCTTGATCCTATCAGCATTTTCTTTTACTAATTCAAGGATCAAGGTTGTTTTCCCTTTCTCTTCTCTTTGATCTTCCATCAATTTCTTCAACAATTCTTTTAGCTCACCCATTTCTTGGCTGGTTTGTATTGGTTGAGGAATTTGAGGTTGGGTCACTGGTGTTGGTTGGATTTGAGGCTCAGGAGTGATGGGAAATGGTATAGGAAAAGGGTTTGGCTGTTGAGCACTGGATGATTCAGCAAGGGGAGAGCTGTTGACCAATTCTTCAGTCTTTGGCCTTTGTGGAATCATCCATCCAATTGTTTTTGCAGTCAAAGGGCCAAATGTAGGCTTATCCCATCTATCCTTAGCCCCAAGCTTCAATCCAGACTCCTCACAGAAGGTAGTGATCATGTATGGGAATGGAAGACCACTTTTTAGACTAGCTTGCCCTTTAAACTCCATGATGACAGTGAACATAATCTCAGGAATATCAATCTTTCTTCCCTCCATCAACTCATAAATAAACTGAACTTCGGGTAAGGTAGGTGACTTTTCTGACCCTTTAGGTCTAATGTTCGAGTGAATCACCTTATTCATCAAAGCCACCTCCTCCTTAAACATCCCCTGTTTGAATTTTCCATCACCTTTCTTAAAGACCTCCAAACCTCCTGTTGTACACACCTCTTTAGCCAAAGCTTCACCTTCCAAGCTCAGGTATCCTTGTTTTGGATATTCTACCTCTCCAGCTTGCAACTTAGGACACTTGAGGAATTGGGCAATTCTCTTAGCTGTGACCACAATGGTTTTCCCTTTCACCTTTCCACTCACCCTGCCTTTTCTTTCTTTTGCATCAAGGGTGGTATAGAATTCTTGTACCCAAAAAAGGACATACCCGGGGATTTCCTCAAACCAGATTTTTATCCCTAACTCCTCTAAAGGGTGAGAAAAAAGATTGATGTATTGTTTAGTATTCTTCTTTACCACCCAAGATTTGGAAGATCATTGGAGCTGGAAAGGATGTTGGCCATGCTTAAAAATCTCTCTTTCACAAATAACAGCCCTCCCCTCAATATTCTCCTTCCAGTTGAAATTTTTCAAGATTCTTTTCCCTCCCTTCTTTTCTGTTTTCATTGGGTCAGGTGTTGGTTGAGGTATTGGATTTAATGTGGATGGCTCAGTGGTAAGGTGGGGTGCAACATCAAGATTTAGCTCAGGGGATTTATTTGTTGGGTTCTGAGAATTTGTTGCTTTTTCAGAAGATGGTTGGGTTAGGGTTGTTTTAAGCTTCTTCAAAGTTTTTTCATGTTCTGAGAGGTGAAATTTTGGTTTGAACTTCTTGCTTGGTTGATTCTTTTGTTTCAAAGAAGGTTGTTTGTCTTGGATTGGATGAGAAGATTCAGGATTGAGATTTTCTTCAGGTTGGGTTTCAATTTGGGCAATCTCGGCCACTTTTTCAGTGGCCTGAGACTTGAGTGATTCATCAATTTCAGAAGGGTGGGAGGATTTTCCCTCTTTCTTTCTCATAGCTCAGAAGTTCCAATTACTCAGAAAAACATAAATAACAAGATTCAACCCTAAATTGATGCAGCTACTCGTCAATCCTCAAACTTACCTGGCAATTCAAAGAACTAGACTTCCCTCAACTTTCGTCACCCTTAACTGCACCTACTTAATGCTTCACACCCTTTAATCTCTGAATCTTGGGGAAGAATTTGGACAAGTATCCAGAATCGCAGGGAATTCGCGCAAATCTCCTCAGTATGTACTCCCGTTCAAATACCGGGAATTGAGGCCACGAGTTATAATAAGGAAGAATGTATTACCAGAAAAATGAGAATAAACTTCCAGAAATTCCCTCAATATGTACCCTAACATGCTTCATTCCCGGGAATACACTAGCTACATTACCGGGAGTTGAAGGCTCTGCTGCTTCTTCCCACAAAATTTATTTTCCGCAACTTGCATTCCCGGTACTTCAATTTTCCAATTCCCGGGAATCCAGAGGACTGATCAACAACTGACTGAAGAATTTGGTCAATTCCCGGGAATCCAGACATCACATTCCCGGGAGAAGGTTGTTTGATAAGGGTCAGAGTCTGGTTTTCCAGAAGTGTAGGCTAGTTTTTTTGGGAACTCAGGAGGGATTCCAACTAAGTAAGTTCTTGCTTCCCTTTCCCCCAAAATCAACAAAAGACTGACACCAAAGGCTTCCTAAGTTTTTAACAAAGAGTGGAAACATCACAAGCTCAAATTTAGGCCAAATAGTGACAATATTTCTAGGTTTCTCAAAAAAAAATGCCAAGAATCATTTCATCCAAACATTAACCCCTAAGGCACCCAGTTTTCTAGAATGCAATTTCAATGAATACCCCCCCAATCAAAGAAAGGTAGGCCCAATGGAAGTGATTTCGTGGCTACATGGTCTCCACTTGAATGAGTTGGACTTTTCAATATACCTCAATTTGAATCTAAAGTCCCTCCCTCAAGCAAGCAGAAAATAAATCTCAATAAGCTCCCTATCTAGTCACTTGAATGGACCCTAGCCTAGTGTGGAAAGAATGACTCAGGCATGATCCCCAATTTTCAATGTATGCACTCAAGTGAATTCAAGCAAGTTCAATTTTAGAAACATCAAATTTTTTTTAAATTTGACCATACTTTCTTCCCTACCTCCTAAAGATAGAAGAGGTAGGCGGCTATGCTAGACCATCCGAGTCATAAAAAAACTTTCATTAAGAAACAGAAAAACAACAAGGCTAAGCCTCTCCCCCCAACTTGACATGAGCATTGTCCTCAATGCTTAAAGCAAAGAAGACAACATTCAAGCAAGGTAAGGAAAAGAGAAAACATAAAAAGACTAACTAATAGAGAAATATGTACAGACAAACCTCAGAAACATCTTATTGAACTGATGGGTCCAGGTAGATTGGATCCAACAACTCCTACACGACTTCCTCTTTGCAAAAATCCTCCAAAAATGGTTTAAGCCTCTGTCCGTTGACCTTGGAAATATAACCATTTGTGGGGTCCTCGATCTCCACAGCCCCATGAGTAAACACTTTTTTTCACCATAGAAGGTCCGGACCATATTGACCTTAATTTTCCAGGGAACAAATGAAGCCTCGCGTTGTACAACAGGACTTTCTGCTCAGGTTCAAAAGTTTTCCTCAAAATCAGTTTGTCATGCAAAGCTTTTACTTTGTCTTTGTACACACGCGAGCTTTCATAGGCCTCATTTCTCAACTCTTCCAACTCATTCAAATCTAACTTTCTCTTAGAACCGGCCATGGACAGATTAAAATTCACATTCTTGATAGCCCAAAAAGCTCGATACTCCATCTCTACAGGCAAATGACATGCTTTCCCATAAACTAACCGATATGGAGACATCCCCAAAACAGTTTTTGATTGGCACACAATATTGTAATTTATGTGTGCCAATTACATTCCTTTTAATTAATTTTAGTTGTTAGTTGTTTGTTATTTAGTTTCGTTTTTGTACATATACGTTTAATCTTGTTTTTTTAGTTTTTGTCTCTTGTACAGATTGTTTAACACTCCTCGGATGAGTCCGGAAGCCCCCATACTAATGGTGATGCCGACAGCTATTCAGAGTTCGGTAGACGTCGGTAAAACAGGCATAACTTTAGTTGTGCAACTCCGATTATCTATTGTAATATACCGTTGGAAAGGTATCGAAAAGACCAACAAGAAGCAAAGAAATTCCAATCTGTCAAAATCCGACCGGTCTGTCAAAAACCCTCAGACCGGTCAGCTTTTTGCAGCAACCAGATTTTGCAAATTGTACCGGTCGGTGAGAAAGTCCCCGACCGGTCGGAATTCCCTGTTTAGCCAAAAATGGGATATTTTAAGGGTTTTTTGGTCTTTTTCTTGGGTTGGTATATAAACAACAAATGTGGACTTTGTCCACACGTTTTTCTTCATTTTGGGGCAGAGGTAGGGTTTCAAAGGGGATTTCTTCCCCTCTCTTCTTCTTCTCTCTTTTATTCCTCATTTGAGGCCATGAATGGAGGTTTTGAAGCTTTTGATCTTCATTAACATTGTAGGTGATGCTCTCCTCTCTCTATCTATAGATTTTATTTTATGTGTTGTGTGTAATTATTTTGTCTTCTCCATTTCTATGTTGTGCGATTAGTGACGTTCTTGCATAACTATGGTTGTGGATAGTTTAATGGAGGGCTAACCTCCTTGGTTTGGTCATGGGGCGTCTAACGTCCCTCGATTTAGGTGTAATCGATTTCTCCGTTTTGTGCCTAAAAAGATGTGGTTGTAGGCTTATAAATTTATTGCTTAAGGTCTTAACCTAGTGGTGTTAATCTAGTTGATGCATCGTCGACATAAAATGGCACGACGCATGCTTCTAGCGATGTCCCGCTAAGTGTTCGATAAAATGTCCCAATGAATTAATTTACCCTTTAAACCACTAATTGTTATTTAATTGTTGTCTTGAGGTTTCATGTCACATTCGGAAAATTTAATTATTTTCTATCCTTTTCAAAAAAAAAATATCGATCGATTAAATATTTTTGGGAATTAAACTTTTGATCGTTCAGTTTCATACGGCTCGTATTTTAATTTACCGACCCTGTTTGAGTGAGGCAAGTCTTGGTTTGTGAGGTTCTGTGTTTTGAGTGCGGGCAAGCCGTTGTGGTAGAATTCGGGTTTCGTTTTGATCGTCGGGGGTTGTTCGAAAGTTTCGTGGGTTATTTGAATTTAATTAAATCAATTAAAGAAATTCATTTAATTAAAA
>NMUG010010956.1:0-10786 GCA_002855965.1 Monotropa hypopitys
ATTTTTGGTTTTCTTGGCTGCAACTTCTTTGGCCTAATTGCATTTGCCCAAAACTCTTCCGGGATGTCCTTGACGCTTCACCGTGCCGTGCAATGTCTGTGGCCGGCTCACTGAAATCGACATGGATCCGTTAGAGCTATTTCCTGAAAATGTACAAAAACTACCACAAGTATAAAAATATCCGCAATTTAACATTATTGGTTAACGAAGACCAAAATTAGGGCTATAATTGGCCTCTTTGAACTACAAAATGAGAGACCAATCAGCAAGGTTCTATGTTTATTACCCAATATTCTGTCAAATTTTCGGCATTGTCCAAGTTTGCCTCCGATTTGGTCAGTTCTGATAAGAGAAAGTGTAAGAGGTTTGAGAAGGGTCTGCATCCCTCAGTCCAGCGGCTCGTAATGAGTCAAAGGATTATGAACTTTGTGGATATATTGGAATGTGCCAGAACGATTGAGCCAAAGAAAGAGGCTCCCAAAGAGGTTTGTGTTTGGGAACCAAGGAGGTAGGTGTCTGGATTCAGTTCTTCTTTCGGTAGCTTTGGGAGGAAGAGGCAGCATGAGCGTTCTTGATTCTCTAAGGGACAGGGCTCACAGGCCAGTGTTGTGAGTCCTGGACTCTCTACCAGACAGGAAGTTGTTTGCCACCGTTGCAATCAACCAGGGCATTACCGCACCACATATCCCTTGTTGGTCTATTTCGATTGTGGTCAATCCGGTCATATCTCTAGAGAATGTCCTGCGAAGGTTGGAATTTGCAGTGAGACGGGTTCAGTTCCGCAGACTTGTCTAAGTTAGCATATGCAGATTGGTCTTACTTCATCAGACCAGAGTTCTGGAGAAGATCGTGCCAGTACCTTAGTTCCTAGTCAGTCATCTGGACACCGGTGTGGTCAGGGTCACAGTCAGTTTGCTCGGGGCAGAGCTTACACTATTACAGTGGTTACCCCTTCTGCATTTCAGCAGCCACAGCCTGACACTTCTGTTGTGCAGGATACGTTCTTTATTTATGGTTCTTTTGCTGACGTCTTGATAGATTCGAGAGCTTCACATTCATTCCTCGTTGCATCTTTTACATCTATGTTGGGTTTGACGTTAGACATTTTGACTCCCCCTATAATGGCAGAAACTCCCGTTGGTAGTAGAGTTCCATTAGATTGTATTGTTCGTGGTTGCCATCTCACTATTGAGAATCAGCTATTCATTTGTGATTTCATAGTTTTGACTATGTCTGGATTTGACCTTATTCTGGGCATGGATTGGTTGTCCACCTATCATGCCACCATCGATTGTCATCGTCGGCGTGTCAAGATTCTTTCTCCTGAAGGAGATTTCTTCTACTTCTATGAGGATCACAGTGAACCCCTAGAGGATTGTCATCATGATCCTGACAAGCAAGGATCTATTTATTATTTGTTGGCCAGTTTGTGTCTGGACTATGTAGATTATCGTCCTATGAAGTTGCCCCTTGTGGTTTCTGAGTTCCCATGTGTCTTTTCAGAAGAGTTGACTGGGTTGCCTCTCGAAAGGGACATGCAATTTCTATTGATCTTGTGCTAGGGACTTATCCAATTTTTGTTCCTCCTTATCGGTTTGCACCGACCGAGTTGAAGGAGTTGAAAGTTCAATTGCAAGAGTTGTTAGATTTGGGTTTTATCCATCCTAGTTCATTGCCTTGGGTAGCTCCTTCTCTATTCGCCAAGAAGAAAGATGGTTCTCCCTATCATTGTATTGATTATCGAAAGTTGAACTATGTCACCGTGAAGAATAAGTATCCCATACCTAGGATTGATTACTTGTTTGATCAACTCCAAGGTTCCATCTTCTTTTCTAAGATTGACTTGAGATTGAGATACCACCAGCTATTAGTCTATGCCGAGGTTGTCTCAAGGACAGCCTTCTGGATGAGGTATGGTCACTATGAGTTCGTTGTCATGCCATTCAGTATGACTAATGCTCCTGTGACTTTTATGGATCTCATGAATCATATCTTCCATCCTTATTTAGATAGTTTTGTGGTGGTGTTTGTTGATGATATACTTGTGTATTATACTTTTGAGGAAGAGCACCAGATTCATCTCCATGTCGTCCTTGAGTTACTCTGTGAATATCAGTTGTTCGCCAAGCTCAGCAAGTGTGAGTTTTGGCTTCCAGAAGTAAAGTTCCTTGACCATGTTGTTTCTAGTGATGGTGTATCTGTGCACCCAAGTAATATTGAGGCCGTGATGTCCTGGCCGCATCCTACTAACGTCTTTGGGATTCAGAGTTTCTTGGGTTTTGCCAATTATTATTGGTAGTTCATTTTGGACTTCTCTCGTTTAGCTTCTCCACTCACTAGGTTGACCCGAAAGGGTATCCATTTCAAATGGAATGATTCTTGTGAAGTTTCTTTTGAGGAGTTGAAGAGGAGATTGACTTCTGCCCCTATTCTAATTATTCCTGAGCAAAGTGTGGGGTATTCGTTTTATTGTGATGCATCACACGACGGTGTTGGTTGTGTTCTTATACAATTGTGTCGGGTGATTGCGTATCATTCTAGGTAGTTGAAGGACCATGAGCGTAACTATCCAACTCATGATCTCGAATTGGCTGCTATCATTTTTGCTCTCAAGAGCTGGAGACATTATTTGTATGGTGAACGGTTTGAGGTCTTCTCAGACCATAAGAGCCTCAAATATCTATTCACTTAAAAGGAGCTTAACTTGCGTCAACGGCGATGGATGGAGCATTTGGAATATTATTATTTTGACTTGCAGTACCATCTGGGCAATGCCAACATTGTTGCGGATGCCTTGAGTAAGAAGTCTTCTCATTTGGCTAGCTTGGCCATTCTTGATTGGAAGTGGGTTAGTGATCTCCAACCTTATCTTGCTTATTCCGAGGAAGTTAGCCTACAGACTACTCTGTACCATATGACCACTCATTCAGTTTTATCTCAGAATGTCATAGAGGCACAAACTAGTGATAAAGAGGCCACTATTTATCATTCTAAGTTTCTTGCTGGTGAGGCTAGTCCTGGATGGATGACTTATGCAGATTTGAGTATTCATTTCCATGGTCAGTTGTTTGTTCCTGCTTCTTACTGTGAGGTTATTCTTTATGAGTTTCATCACTCTCCTTTTTCCGTTCATCCTGGTGGCACAAAGATGTATCACGACCTTCGTCGTCAGTTTTGGTGGCCAGGGATGAAATGGGATGTTGTTGGATTTGTGGCTAGGTGCCTTACTTGTCAGCACGTTAAGGCCGAGCATCAGAGGCCTACTAGTTTGTTGCAGCCCTTACTATTCCTGAGTGGAAGTGGGAGCATGTGACCACCGATTTTGTGACTGGTTTGCCGAAAGCACCGGGTGGATTTGATGCTATTTGGGTTGTCGTAGACCATTTGATGAAGTCTGCACACTTCTTGCCCATTCATATTACTTAGTCTTTGGATTCCTTGAGTAAAATTTATATCCATGAGGTTATTCGGTTGCATGGTGCCTCGTGCTCTATTGTTTCTAATCGTGATCCCCGATTCACTTCTAGATTTTGGCATAGTTTGTAAGCCGCCATAAGTACCAATCTTGTTTTCAGTACTGCTTTCCATCCTCAGACTAATGGTCAATCGAAGCATACTATTCACATCTTAGAGGATATGACCCATTCTTGTGTTCTTGATGTTGGTGGTGGTTGGTCTGATCATCTTCCTTTGGTAGAGTTTGCCTATAATAATAGTTATCGGTCGAGTATTAGTATGGCACCTTTTGAGGCGTTGTATGGCCGTCTGTATAAATCTCCTGTGTGTTGGTTGTAAGTGGGTGAATCTGCTGTCTTTGACCCCAAGGCAACTCATCAAACCACCGATCAAATCAAGTTGATTCGCCAACGTTTGCTTATGGCTCAGAGTAGGCATAAGAGCTATACCAATTGTCATCGTCGCCCCCTATGTTTCGAAGTAGGTGATCATGTTTTCCTTAAGGTGTCGCCTAGGAAAGTTATTTCTCGTTTTGGAAAAAAGGGAAGCTCAACCCCCTTTATATTAGTCTGTTTGATATTATTAAGAAGATTGGTGAAGTAGCATATCGATTGGCATTGCGGCCAACGTTTCTAATGTCCATGATGTTTTCCATGTATCGATGTTGCATAAGTACGAACCAGATCCCTCATATATGATCAGTTTGGATAATGTGGAGTTGGAGGCCGATGTATCGTATGAAGAGTGACCTATTCGTATTCTTGATTCTAGGGAGCAAGTTTTGTGAGGCAAAACTATCCCATTGTTGAAGGTTTTGTGGTCGAATCATGGCATTGAAGAAGACAATTGGAAAAGAGAAGATGAAATGAGAGTGAAATATCCCGATTTGTTTTGATTTTTATGTATTTCCCCTCTCTTGTAGCAGGTCTCGTTGTAATCTTCCTTTATGTTGTCTTCCTTTTGCCTCTAACTTATGTTAATTTCGAGGACGAAATTCTTTTATGGGGTATGAGATGTAATGGTTGAGAATTTATTAAATCGAATTTAGAATTTTAATTCTATTCCTTGGATTTTGATTGATTTTTAATCTCAAAATCATCTCCTTTTGTGGATATGATTTATCCTAGAATGTCATAGAGAATTCCGTTGTGAATCCAAGACAACTTGAATCATCCAAATCGGAGCCCGAACGAAGAATCTAAGCCTGAAAGAAATTTTCTTCATCTGGCACCTTTTCCCCCCAACTCCCGGAAGAAGGTAGGTAGGACAAACCCCCAACTCCCGGTATAGAAAGGTTGGCTTGTGGGAGAGAAGGAGAGGCCAGAAGGACGGAAGGGGGATAGAGACCCCAATTCCCGATAATAGAGGAGGGCCATTGTGGGAGTCCATTGCGGGAATGCGGGGAGGGAAGCCTGATTTACCGAAAGAAGGGAGGGAGTTTGCGGGAGAAGGCCTGTGGGAGTCCAGGCTTGCTGGAGAAGGAAAGAAGGGGAAGGAGCAGGGGAATGCATTACCGAGAATGCACACCCCAATTCCCAGTAATTCAAGGTTGATTGTGCTGCTATTGGGGAGATTTAAGTGAGGGTATTTCAGACTTTTGGCCCGCGATATAAATACCTCTCTTAGGTCTAAAACCCTCATTTTTACTGCAGTACTCTGTCTCTCTCTCTCTCTCTCTTCCGTCTACCTCTCTCTCACTCAAAAAGTTCTCCCTTCTCTTTTCAATCTTGGGTTATTGGTTGGGTTTTTGAAGAAAACCCAATGATTAAAATCATAGATGGCTCTCTCCTCTCTCCATTGACGTGCAAAGATCGTCCATCGTTCAAGACTCCCTCACCTAGGGTTGTGTAAGTTTGTGTTAAAGCCATTTCAAGGTAGAGTATGCTTATCACTCTTATCTCCTTAGGTGGATTTCTCCTTTCTCTCTCTTTGTATTAAGATAGAATGAGGAAATTTCGTAGTTCATGTTGTGGGTCCTACTATTCCTAAAATAATTGAGGGCTTGTGTTGCTATAGGTCCCATTTGGCTTTCCCCGTCATCGATTTCAAGATCCCCAAACTTATTTTGGAAAAACCCCAATTTTTATGAAACCCTAGTTTTGGGGCATGATGAAATGTTGAAATTAAAAAAGTCTGTCTTTAAATTTATAGTTGTAAAATAGTCCTATTACCTTGTAAACATTTTAAATTGAGGAATTGGATGTTAATTTTGAAAATCATGTTTGATCATTTAAGGTGATTAGTAGGTATGGATGCCCTAATCCCGGAAATTAAGCAAATGTTTTAAAGTAACCATTTACATGATAGATGAGTTGAGTTGGCTAAATTTAACATAAGGGGATTTCATTCCCTTAGTGGATTACACTTACTACATTGCGCAATGGGGGTCCACTGGAGCCCTTCCTAAGGTAGGATAATTCTAAAGAACATACGGCTGGTAGCTGGCAGGCGACTAGCATGGAACAAGCCAAAACTCAATGAAATCTTAATAATATGATTGTGCCTCCCTTAATTTCGTTAGGGTTGAGATGAGGTCTTTGAAAGAAATATTTCTCCTTGATTTTGTCAAGTTGAGCCTTTGTAAGAAAACCAATGATTTTGAAAATGTGGAAGTTTGGAAAGACTTGGAAAATGATTTTGAAATTATGAAATGGTCCTCATCGCATGTACTCATATTTTATTCTCGCACTCACATCTTTTGTCCCAACTTGGGATATATTTGGGTATATGCTTTATTTGCTAGGCTGTCGCCTAACCCTCTATTTTTAGGTACCGATCCGGTTGCCTGACTTGGAGCTTGGAGCTTTAGGGTGCCTTTCTCTTGGGTACCATTGTTTGGTTTCTCTAGTTTTATTTTATTTCAATTTTATGCTCCCGAGATTGTAATATTTGTTTTGATTGGACCGTAACTTAAACATTGTATGATAGTGTGCGTGTGTGTGGCATTCCCCTTTTCCCTTCTTTATTTTCTGCATTTTGGAATGGGTGAATGATTTAAAGTTATTAGTCCTTGTTGTCATTTTTATATTTTAAAAAAAATATGGTTTGAAAATCCGGGATGTGACATGGTGCATTCACATGCAAGAAGATAAACAATGGTTACAAAACCTTTATAATTTACAACCGGGAATAAAGAAATAAAAGTACAATAAATGGTAAAGAAAGACAACCTATCAACTACAATAAATAGAACTCGGTACCTAAAAATAGAGGGTTAGACAAAAGCCTAGTAAAGAAATCTATATCTAATAGTCTCTAAAATTGGGGTGCACATGTGCTAGGGCAAGGAATGTAAAATATGCATAGGGATGTCTTCTTATTTTCAATACCATTTGATTCAACTATTATTTCATTATTCAAGACCAATGTATAATAATTTCCCAAAAATATTATACTTTGACAAATCAAAGGAGATAAAACTAGTAAGTTTCCAAATCTTTCCGAAATTCTCAGCATGACAAGAACAAAGGAGATTAGTTTCCAAAGTACCATTTTCTATACATTGATGAAATCATTAGAGTATAAGATGTCAATCTTGACGAGTTCAAGGGACCAACAATATCAATATCATCAAAGAGTTATTAGATTTTTGGCTATTTCCGTGCTAGTAGCTCGTTAGCTAAACTAACTATATAAATTCCTCGTTTCTTCCTGACCCATCGGAAGGACCCAGTCAAGCCCCCATTGCACAATGTCATGAGTGCAAAATTAGCCACTCAAGGATCAAAATCCTAGGGAACGATTTCCCATATAAATATAGCCAACCGAGATAATCACTCATGTTTTAAGGCTAATTACATGCTCAATTTTATTTCTATTCTCAATTCAATTAGACTAAGGTAAACACCTCCTAATCTTACTAATTGACCCAAAACATGAGTTTTATAAGCATTCTTTCAAATGTCAGAATTTAATGTATCAAAACACTCCCTAGATTCCATTATCACAACACCAACATGTAAATTGACAGTATCCCCAATTATTCAACAATCTAGGAAATCTAGGGTTTTCATAAAAATTGGGGATTTTTCAAAATAAGTGTGGGATCTAGAAATTAAACTCGTGGGGAACACAATGAAGTGTACATGAACTCAAGAACCCAAGAAATTGAAGGGTTTATTAACCCCGCAAACTCGAATTTGTGAAACACACACTTTCTTTAGAAAAAATTGAGTGAGAAGGGAGAATACCAATAATAAAGATAGATGGTATAGAAATCCCTACCTCAAATAAAGATCCAAGAAACCCTACGTAGGGGTTTTACTCCATTACATGATCCGTACCCATGGATGCATAGAGGATGATGCATGGGTCGATATTAATGAAGGAGGTTTCCTCCAAATCCCCATGGATTTGGAGTTAGAGAGGAAAAAGTGAGAGAGAAGAGAGATACAACTAGAGAGAGAGAAGAGGGGTTACGTCTGTGTGTGTGAGAGAGTTATAAGTGTATATGTGTTAGGGTTGAGAGGAGATGGTATATGAATGAGCCCTAAAACTCATTCCCGAATTATCCTTAATGAGATGTATATCTATATACACCACTATGTATATCGATATACAGAAGGTCTGCCAGAGGGTAACAAAATTGTATATTGATATGCACCTCATGTGTATATCGAAATGCGTTCAAGACTTGCAGACTAGAGGATGTGCATTTTGATATACACCTCAGATGTATATCAAAATGTGCTCAAAGATGGGCTGATCAAAGGACTTGCATATCGATATGCACCCCATGTGCATATTGAAATGCAGGGTAGAGGCAAAAGACTTATGTTTTGATATACACCCCAGGTGTATATCGAAATGCACTTAAGTGGAGGCTAACCAGAGGGTATGCATTTCGATATGCACCTCATGTACATATCAAAATGCAACTAAGACAATGCCAATAAGCATGCCTGCATATCAAAAAAGAGAGGGAGAGAGAGGACCATGTATATAGAAATATGGTCTTGCCGAATGGACATGGCAAGACCCCGAACGTCACTAGACACTCTCGAATGCTTTCACGAGCCTTCTAAACCTCTCACAACCCAAATACATGTCTCAGGAAGACCCGAGGATCAATAAATCTAAGATAGAACCAAAAGAACATATGGGAAAATCCATAAAATGCCAGGAATTTACGAGAATAAGGAATATAAATTCTTGAACCGTTACATCGGGTCTGTGGGTAGTTGTATGGTTTGTGTCAAAAAGTAATTTTCTTTTAATATGAGAAAGCAAAGATGTTATGATTTCATTTAAATTTTTTATTTTGAACATGAAATCTTCTAAGTGGAGTAGAGTTGTAACACACATCCCATGATTTAATTAATTTAATGAAAATAATAAATGGAAGAAATTATATGAATTATTTTATAGAATTTTGGTGATAAGATGTTAGCCGTGGGGTTGATTCGATAAATAAATTCCAGAAATATAATTAATTAAACATTGCGAAGGTATATGATAATTGTGGTGAGGAGTTGTTCATTAAAAAATTAATAGGATTTCCATGGTAAGCAAGGTGAAATATGGTGCATGGAATAATAAGTGGTATGGTGTATAATTGGTGTGGTAACGTGTAGTGCATAGGATTATTACCTAAGAGATGTATAGTAGTTGATGTAGGGTGTGAAAAAGGAAATAATAGTTTTAGTGACTTGGTGAGTCATATATGCAATTGTCTCTAACCCAGACAAAACCCACCAGGACCTTATTTTCTCACCCATTTGGATATATACATATATATATAGACAGAGAGAGGAGAAGAAGCACAACAACAAGAAGGAGAAGGAGAAGGAGAAGGAGAAGGAGAAGGAGAAGGAGCTTGGGAAATTTTCTCTAAAATCTGTATATTTGGTAAGTTCCTTTAATTTTTAGATAGTTAGATATTGGTTGCATAGACTGAAAGATTGTGGGGTGAAAAATCAAATGATTTTTATTTAAGATTAGGTTAACAACTGTCGATACCCCATTTTGACCCACTACACGGAGATCAGAAAATCGAAGTCCAGAATGGTCAAATGTGCAATTACCAGTTGTCCGAACTGTCCAAATTAGTCGAACAAATATAAAACGTCAAGCGACAGGTCTCAAATTTTTAAGATATATCCGGAATAAATAAACAAAGAATTACCCAAAGAAATATTGTGAAACGAATGAGCAGTTTAGAAAGAATATGGTCCGGAAGGCTAAAAACAACATTAAAAACAACAAATCAAGCCGGTATGAGCAGAATTGTGCTCAGAGATAAAAAAATTCAAATTTTAATGCCAATGCATCGGTAACAATATTCCTAAAGTAATGACATATCAAACTACGACGAAGGTAAAAAAATCGGAATTTAGTTGGCTGGGAGAGTTATTTTGTTCAGAATAGCATAACGGTGTGAGCCAACATCGGAATGACGTGACATAATTTTTTATAGTTCCCTGGCAAAGAAATAGACATTTATTGAGGGAAAGTTGTGACTGCGAAATCATTCTTGATAGAAAAGTAGTAGATCAAAGGGCATATGTCACGCCCCGGATTATTAAACCATTTTTTTGAATGGAAGACAAGAATGATTAACTATAAAACCTCATTAACCAAACCACATTACAAAGGGGGTGTGAATAATCAAACACGTTCTTTATAAATCCTTTACATAATACTTGCTTGAAATTGAAATACTTACAAGGCCTTTACATTTGAAATGAAACTCAACTACAAGTAAAGGGGAAAGGGGATTTATTACAATGATACATGAATGAAATACAATAAAATACTTCTCACTGAAATGGAGGTAGAGCAAGCCAACTTCAACTCCCCGCTACAAGCTACCAATCATGCAAACCTGCATACAACTGTAAAAAGAAGGTTGAGTCATAAAGACCCAGCAAATATGCATCTATCAAGTGCAAATACAACTATGGTGATATGTGCAAGTGATGTGAATCCCTATGATGCAATCCCAAGCATGCCATTACTCACACATTCTCAAACACCACCACCAAGTCACTATCCCAAACCGAGACTCATAAGTCTAACCAAGTGTTTCATCTACACAAGTACACAAAGACAAACTGATTGGCATCTAATTTTGTTGTTTTAGAGTGCCAATTCATTTCCTTTTAGTTAGTTTTAATTGTTAGATGTTTAATAATTAGTTCATTTTTGTACATATGCATTTAATCTCGTTTTTCTAGTTTTTGTTGTTTGTACAGGCTATTTAGCACTCCCCGGAGAAGTCCAGAAGCCCCCGATACCAACCCGAGCCATGACCGCACCCCCCGTTGATAAAACGGGCATAACTTTTGATGCGGAGCTCGGATTTTCAATTGTAATATGGCGTTGGAAAGCT
>NMUG010010957.1:0-10785 GCA_002855965.1 Monotropa hypopitys
TTCTAGTGTTTTTTTGTTTGATCTTTTTAATTTAAACATGGCCCTTTATTGTTTAGGATTGATTTCTCCACATATGCTTGATTAATCTATTTAATACTCTAGTATTGATTAGTTATTTTTATCATCTAGGGTTTTGATCATAAACATATTTTTGGAAAACACTTTCCTTGTCTTTGTGTTTTGATTTTTATTTGAAAAGTTAAATATGTTTGGAGAAATCAAATTCTTATTTTGATTTTAAATTCAAGAAGCCAAAAAATATTTTTGGATAATCATCCTTGTTTTAATTGTATTTGAATTCAAGAATCTTGTTTTAGGAAAATAATCCTTGTTTTAGTTAGGTCTTTGATTTCAAGATTCAAACAATTGATTTTTGGAAAAACTTTCTTGTATTGTTTGAATTTGGAGTTTGAGTGTCTAACTTATTGTTTAGGAAAAACTTCCTTATGTTTGGTTGAATTGATATTCCAATTTTTAAACTTATTATTGTTTAGAAAAACTTTATAGTCTTCTATTGTGTATCGATTCGAGAATTATTTCTTGAATGAATTGTTTTTAAGCATTTTGGTTAATGCATCCAATTAGATTTTCATTGCATATTGCATTGTCCATCTACTATTTTAGCCAAGGGGACTTGGAGACGACGGAGTTTCGGAGATCGGACGTGTTAGCTCGTGGACTGCATCGGATCAAAGTAAGGAGTTCGGGAGAGCTACGTCAATAAGGGTAAGGATTAGGGTTTCATAGGTATTCGTCTAATCTTGGTGTACTTGTTGAACCTTATTTGATAGTTGCAAATAAAATAGTAGACTAGGACCCGTGGTTTTTTGGTTTAGGGTTATTCGACCCTAAATTTTTTTCCACATAAATCTTGTGTCACTCTCCATTATCTCTTTGCCCCCTTCTTATTTAATCATGGTTAATGCAAACTTAATCTAAAAGGTTTATATAAATTTAATAATTTTAAATAACTTACCCCTCTAGGTTAGTTTGGACATTCCGCTAAATTTCAATTGGTATTCGAGCATAGGTTGCTCGTTTTGGACTTCACCGTCCGAGTTTGATCCACTAACCATGAATTCGCATGCACCGAAAGAGGGAGCCTTAAATTCGAGACCCTCGTTCTTTGATGGAAATGACTACGCTTACTGGAAAGCTTGCATGAGCACTTACCTTAGTTCACTAGGTGTTAGGGTTTGGAGGTCGGTTCAGTACGGTTATGAACCCCCTTGTGTTGAGGATGCAGAAACTAAGGTACCTCGTGCAAAACTAGATTCACACACACAACACACACATCATCTCCATGCACAGTCCACACCCGCGCACGGACACACACCCGCACACACAACAATAACAACACACACATCATACACACATACACTACCACAACCACACATATACGATCCAAACGCGCGCACACACACACACACAGAGAGAGAGAGAGACAATTCACAAAGACGCAAACACAACACGTACATACCTCACGCATAACCCAGCTACCGCGCCATAGCTGAAACCACTGCGCCACAGCCAGAACCACCGTGCCACAGCCAAGCATTGTACTAATACAGCAGAGCCGCCGCCACCCTACACCGCATGTCGCCCGTCATCGCAACCCGTCATCGCAACCCGTCATCGCAACCCCACACGATCTCCCTCTCTCTCTCAGTCTTCTCTCTCCCCTATCCCGATCTGCTCTCTCTCTCTCTCTCTTCTCTCTTCCCTCGCCGTCGACCTCTCTATCCCTTCTCCGATCGACTGCCGTGTCTCCCTCTCTCTTTTCCCTTCTCTCTCAGTGTCCCTCTCTCCTCGAATTTGTATCCCCCTTCTCACAATCACACACACACACAGGGGGGCAACTGCCATCTCCCGATTTTTCTTTTGTTTAATTTTATTAATTAAAATTACACAAATTTCCTTTAATTTCTTTTACTTATACTTAAACCATTAATTATTTTAATTTGTTATATACATTCTATTCTTCATTTATAACTTAAATTTCCACCCATTTAATTTTTTATTGCTCCAATAATTATTTAATTACCTTTACAATTTTAACTTACCAATAATAAAATTTACCAATGCAAATTGTTATATAATTACTCCTTAGTGAGATGTGGGTCTCACAACTCTCCTCCTCTTAAGAAATTTCGTCCTTGAAATTCAAAATATCAGCACCGAAGAATTTTGAATACTTTGATTGCACACTGCACTCCTCTTGCCATTATATTTTCTCAAACTGATACTAGGCCAAATGTAATTTCCAATAACCTGCTCATATTTCCTATCAATATCTGTACCAATTCATTAGCAGCATCTTCTCCTCTTCCACTCATTCACAGATAACCAAAATATCGACTGTAGCATGCTATAGCAATTCAAAACCCATATCAATACTGTTACCATAGCCGAATATCATCACTGGTAGATAAAAATCCCAGCTTCTAACGAAATCAGTATACATACCCAGAATATGCATAAGAATACTATGCATAAGTATACCACCATCTCAAGATCAGAATTATAATACTTTCCCATCTTGTATCTGTTTCTTCAATGATAATAAGAATGATCCATCAGATAACTGCTCTTGCCAAATATAACCAACATAAGATAATTGTGCACAGATTCATGCTAATAGAATTCTAAAATTAGATGTTAATATTAGAATGTCCAGTCTCTGTATAGTAAAGAAATCCCCTACTTGAACACATAATATATAAGATAGACTTTTAATAGTCTTTCCCATAAGAATATCAGCAATAATATTTGTTTCCCCAGATATTAGAATCGGAAATATATCTTCCCATCCATAACATTTCAATATAAAATCTCTTTGTGTAAGTAGATATACCAATTTCAAATGATCAATAAAGGTAATGATATATCACATATGAGTAATGATGCGTCACTGCACATATATATGATCCTCAGAACTCTAAAGTATAACAATGAAATAAATCCATATAAGAATATCCTCAAAAATTCATATAACCTCTTCATATATTCAATAAATAAAGATGCAACTAATAAATGCATTGAATAAAAATAACAACATCTCGATCAGAAATCCCAAGAATACCAAATATGATATCTAAAAATACCCCAGTTCCTCGAACACAAACTAATTACCACTGTCTTGTCTCTGACCCTGCTTACCACGCTTCTGCTATGACACTCTGATTAACATTTCCATTCACTCTTCTGTAATTATTGAATTATTTTTTTCCTCAGTCCTGTTTAAAATCAGCTTCTTGTGCTTCTTTAACATTGATACGTTCATCATGGATCCAAAACATGTTTTCATTGCCACTGAATATATGTAATACACAATTCCCAATCTCTTGCTATTGCAACTAGCTGTCGTTCTATCTCAATATCCTATACTCAATGTGAGATACCCGTAATTTCATTAATTCATTAAAATAGAATTATGTTAACTATTTAATTAATTTAACCATATATTTCTCATATTCAAATATTCACTTATCATTACTCTTTTGGTATTTTCATTTTTTACTAATTTTATTTCTGCATTTATTTTTTGTTTCCTTCAATCCATTACTCTTTTTAATATCAGGATAATGATTCATTTATAAATTATAATATTCTCTTCTCGGATTAGTCTTAAATTATATTAAGAAATGCATCTTAGACAAGCTCAATATGCTTTAACTCTGATAACAATGACATCCGATAGTCCACCATCCAACTAACTCCACTAATCTACAGAATCTCTCAAACTCTAGCTCTGATACCACAATATGTCACGCCCTGTTTCTGACGACTGTAGAGCCAGTCATCCAGGGATGAACGTACGGCAAACCCTAACTACTAAATTCACCATTCAACACTAATTCACTATTAACAATGAAACGGAAATAAAACTAACTGACAAAAACAACTGCAAACAAACTGAAAATGAACTACTGAACAACTAAAAAAAATTACCTAACAAGCCACTGAACTGAAACATAACTACCAAACTAATATAGAACTCTGATAATACAATAAATACTTGAAATAGAACTATTGGAAAACTCCTCACATATTACTCATACTCAACTACTGGATTGATGGACTCTAAACTGATCCTAACTCAGCAACACCTGGATGGGGGAATGAGGAGGGTCAGCTAGGGAAGGCTGTTGAATACTTAAAAGAAAAATATAAATTAAAGCTGTCAAAATAGCTATGGATCACTATTACTCAAAATACTCACACTGATCTTCCAATTGTTTTCTCTTTCAAAACATTTCAATTTCAATTTCTTTTCCTCTTTTCATAAACCCCTTTTTTAAAGCTTTCGATATGTCAAAATCCTATTTTACTCAACACAAAATCATTTCATTCATTTTCTCTTTTTCAATTGAAAATCTGTTTATTTCTCTTTGAAATCTCTTAAATAACTCTTTATTTCTCAAAATTCTTTCAATCTTTTTATCTTTTCACAATCATCCTCTGCGGGGTATAAAATATCACAGGATTAAATAGGATCCGACTCGTCTCATCTCTTATCCATAACTTATCTCAGAACCAGAATAGCCAATGGTCATTCATTCCAATTGACAAACCGATTGTGTGTCCAATTGCATAGGGGTCCATATTTTAGTGCCACATATGGATGATCCGAAACGTTGAAAATTTTTTAATAAATATTTTAAGTAATACGATAAAAAAATCAGTTTATTCAGATACAGTTTGGTGCTTCATAAAAAATTCAGTTATGAAGTATCAAACTGTATCTGAATAAACTGATTTTTTATATTATTACTTAAAATATTTATTTAAAAATTTTCAACGGTTTGGATCGTCCATACGAGGTCCTAAAATATTGGCCCTATGTAATTGGACCCACAATCGGTTTGTGAATCGGCATGAGGTTGGGTGGGCATAGAATAATTCGAGGTCTGGATAGAGGAGAGAGGGAGACTTGAAGAGGTGAAACAAAATAATAAAAAATATAATAGTGCATAAATAGTACCGAGGCAAAAGAAGTTGGGAACTGTTCATAGAATTAATAGTTGGAAATTCCAATATAAGTCCGCCTGCTATCATGTAGTTTCACTAGTCAGTGATCCACCGATATTATTATGTTCTCTTTTAATTTTACACATTAATTTAGAATTGTCCATTTGGGCAATTGTGTAGAGTTGGTAGGTCTTGAAATTAGGAGAAATACTCCTCCGACACACAATTCCCAATACATGTAAAATATTTATATAAATATTTATAAATATATATATATATAGTTTTTGAAAACATTTTTCCTAAACAGTTTTTTTTTAATTTTGAAAAAGTTTTTAATAAAAAATCATTTTTAAAAACACTTACAAAAAAGTTTAAAACTTTTTTAAAAAAACAATTTTTTGAGAAAAAAATAGTTTTAAAAATATTTATTGAAAATATTTTTTCTAATTTTTTTTATCCTCTATAAGGATGTAAGTGATTGGTAAAGTAATGCTAAACACATGTGATAACAAATTTGATTTATGCATGTGCCAAGTGTAGCATGGATGCATGTTGTTACACATTCGATGGTAGGTCAGTTGGTTAGGGGGATCTTGGACTCTCAAGAGGTCCTAGGTTCGAATCCCCTCCCCTCCTCCTTGGGATTTCGAACTTAGGAATTATTGGGTTGGTCAGAAATGACTCAGACTAACCTACTATGATGTGTATCAACCTCCCGGGGTTTATCCTGGTGGATAAGGCGCATACTTGGGTAATCCAGTCCGCCCAGGGACATTCCCGTGTAGCCGGTTTGAGTCCCACTAGATGGAGCATTAAATGCACTAGTGTGGATTCTTCCTTCTGGAGGTGGTGCATCTGTAAGATACGGGCAGGGTATGCGCTGGGTGCACCGGGCGACTCGCGATTTGCCTCTCATACAAGGGCCTAGGGGTGGGTCAGTATGGGCCTCTCGACGGTGGAGGATTTCATCGTTTTATGGATGCATGTTGTTAGATGAAGAACGTAATGAATAATCATACTTTATGGAAAAAGATGCATTTTCACTAATATTGACCTTATGTGTGTGGCATGTTAGAAATGATGGAATGACCAAGTCTTAGAATAAAGTATTTGAACTAACTTAAATGGTCATACACGTTTATGTGTTTTATGTGAAGCAGTTGAAGTTGTTGTGTAGCATTAAAGGGCATTTCACACCCTATGCACTTGCTTATTGTCTGGACACGTATGTTGTAGACATGTTGAGATAGTATGGACAATCCCTTAGAGTTGTCACCCTCATTGGGCATAGAATGGCAAGGATGTAATTAGAATAGCTATGTTTAATCATCATTGAATTGAGAAATGGATAATATTGAATCATATGAGAAAGTTAAGGCAATAGATATGCATGAATTGGTAAATCAACAAGATACGTGAAATTATTAATTAAAGCTTATGTTGGCTTTCTTTTGTGTAATTCAAAGTTATCATATTATATCAATAACCTTTTATTAATCATATATTTAGATGTCATAATTAACAAATTCTGGATTTCCTTTCTTGTTGCCATTCTATTTCTCTCGATATGGAAATCCAAGTTAAGGAGGCTTTGAGGTTCGGGTCCACTACAGTCAACTCGGAGCATTTTTAGCTCCTTTAGTGGGTGTTAGAGTTATCTTAGCAGGTGGTTGTATTGACTAGTATTGTTATTCTTTTCTTTGGATAGTGGTGCTAGCCTGTTTTGGCTTATTGAGTTATTATAAATGTATTCAGGCAGTTGTAGCCATGTAGCTTTTTCAGTGGTTAAGTTCTTGTGTTGTAATAATTGAGATAGTTGAGTATTTGATCTTCTGGTGTAATTGAGTTTGGTACTGGGATCGTAGTTGATCATACTTGGAGTTTTCTATTATGGAGCTTTATGTTGAGAGGTGATGTATTTATCTTGAAGCTATTGTGAGGTTTTATAAATTTTATCTTGTGGTAAAATGTGGCTAGTGGAATTTGTTGAGGTTTATTTTACCTTGAGATTCTGTAATTGAGGTCTTCTTTGTAGCGTTCTCCATCCAATATTCGTTTTAATTTAAATAATTATTAGGATGGGTTGTTACACTCGTTGTGGTGCTTAACTGAGTAATTATAACACTACCTTGCTACCTTTTGATTGCCTTTCATCTTACCTACCCATCAGACGTAGGGAACTTCACTCTCAAATGGTGGACAGAAATAATTGTCATAACTTTGTTAATAAGCACTCTTCCAACTATTGCATTGTAGATAGATGGTGCATCCACTATCAGAAAATCTACCATTGTTGTAACCTGCTTACCTTCCTCCCCGATGGTCACTAGGAGAGATATCTGTCCCTCAGGACAAATTGTCTCTCTAGTAAATCTTACTAAAGGAGAGGTCATTGGTCATAGCTGATCTCCTCTTAGCCTTAGCTGATCAAATGTATAAAAGAATAGAATATCAGTCGAGCTCCCACTATCAATGAGGACCCTTCTAGTTTTAAAGTTTCCACTAACCATGGTAACCACTAAAGGATTGTCATGAGGATAAATTGTACTTTTCTCATATTCTTCTATAAAAATAATGGGGGACACTTCTTTCTTCGTGCTCTTACTAGGCCTTCCCATCGAGAAGATCTCCATAGGATCTTTGGACCTCAGCCTCTTGAGATGTGCCTTCCTGGTCGAGCTGGATTCTCCTCTTTCAACTAACCCTCCATGTATAACCTTGATCTCTCCAATTGGGTCATTGTTGTCTGGAGCCTTAGCTTTGTCATCACGATGTCGTCCACCCCACTGAGCTCTTTGTTCTCCCCTATGGACAAACCTTTGCAATCTACCTCTCTAGATGAGGTCTTCTATCAAGTCAATACAGTCATTGGTGATCGTGGTCACGGTGTAAGCAATAACACTTATCTCTAGGTTGCTTATCCGGATGGCTCCTGAGTCTGAGCAGCCACCTTAGGTCTGGGTTATCTTTGAGGTCGTCCATAATTTGCTCGGCCGAAGCAGATTATGGACAACCTCAGCGAGGGAGGTATAGCTCTTATACTAATCTGGGAGACCTCCAACTTTCTTCAGTGAGCTCCTTGAATCAACCTTCTTACCCTTGTGATCGTATGCTTCCCCTTGGGGTGGATCCTTCCTCTTCCTATCCCCGTGGATTTGGAGAGGTGTTGCAGATGTCTGCCCCTAGGCTTCGTCATGTCTGCCTTTCCCGGCATTGACTGCATATTCGGCATTCATATATTTTGGGGCTCTCAATATCAGTTCGGACATATCCTGGGAAGGATCCTGAGTTAAGTTAAATAGAAGTGTACCTGACTATATCCCAGCTATATAAGTTGCCATTGCCAGCTTATCGTTCGCTCTTTCTATCTACATTGACTCCTGAGTAAAGCGAGAAGTATAGTCTCGTACTAACTCTTCTTTCTTTTGTCTAACTATCAGAAGAAAAGTATCGGACTTGCAGTAATGCTGACCAACAATGAAGTAACTCACAAACCCATTGTTGAGCTCCTTAAAGATGTTGATACTGTATGGTTTCAATTTATTAAACCACATCCGAGCACTTCTTTTCAGAGTGACATGGAACACTATGTACACCACCTCATCCGGTACAACATGTAATGTCATCAGGTTCTTATAAGTCTCCAAGAGATCCAATGGGTTCGTGGTACCATTGAATGATTCGAGAGTTAACATCTTAAACTTTGGGGGGTAGTGGAATGTTACATGCGCAGAGAATGGGGAATCAGTGGTTTGAAACAACTCTTCGACCTTAGCTAGAGTTTTGGCATACATGCGCTTCTTGATCCCATCAATCTGGGCCTACATTATTGTTAGGAGCCCTTCGTCTTGCCTTTCCAGTGGTGGTTTGGCCCCCTTGTTGATCCGCTTGCCTGAGGGTCTTGATTGTTATGGGACTAATTCTTATTATATTATCCTCTTCGATTTTCATTGTCCTCCACCCTTTCATTATTGTCCTTCTGCCCTTGTGGGAGCAATACTTGATTTTCTTTAGACTAGTTCGGTTGTGCCCTTAACTCCTAATTTCCTTGTCGAACTTCTTCCATATTTTTTGTGAGCAGTTCAATGATACGCTGCATAGTGAGGAACGTCTCTTAGGTGATGGTAGGGGGATAATGATGATTGCTTCCTGCCATAGATCGAGTATTGAACATTCAGAAATCAGTCCCTAATAATTGAAAACTCGATTCCTATAGACGGTGCCAATTAATATTGTGATTTTTGTATCCTCCTCACTCGTAGACCTGTAAAAAAATCTTGTCATCGATGGGGTGCCGACCAAATCCCCTCTGATGCCTAAGCTAGCGACTGGATTTATTGAGAGAAATAATGGAAAGATGATCGCGTAGAGTTAGGATTTTTTATTTACCTTGTGGGAGTGTGTTCTTAAAGATTTTATACCTCTCGTAGCTATAAATAGCTCTCGTAGCTTTCAGAAAGTTTCTGTATCCCTTCCTATTTTCTAATAAAGAAAGGTTATCTCTTATTTTTGATAATTCAATGTTTTAGAATCTTTATCCATTCCTATGAATATGCAAAAATATTATCCCGCGCCTTCCATATATGTAGTGAAATTCTCTATGGGTTTCCCTAGCTTGTCCTCTGCTCATCTCTGCCGTAGCAGAGCTCATCTTAGTGGTCGTAGCTGAACTCTACCAGATCAGCTCAGCAATCAAGCTGAGTCCTTCCTTAGAAGGGATCTTTTCTTGGGCTTGGTTAATAGCAATGTTATAGCTTACCTGGATCTTTACTAAGTTCAATGGCTTCCCGCAACTAGTCCAGCTCTTAACTTGGCTAAAGGTCATCGAGCTTTCGCTCGGCACCCCTTACCATGCGGGATCTTGAGGTGGAACTCATACACGTATGCATAGGAGGGCTCTTTAAAATATGTAGCTTTGTAGAAAAAAAAGTTGAGGGTCAATATTCATATTTGTACATTTAAATCACTACAAGAAAAAACACAATTGTCGACCAAAAAATATTTGGTCAGCAAAGATAAACCATTTACCGACCAAAAAAATTTAGTTCCCAAATATATGTCATTTACCCACTAAATTATTTTGGTCGGGAAAGAGATGGCTAACGCCGACTAACCAATTAATTTGGTCGGGAAAGGGATACTCAATGCTGACTAAATTATTTGGACGGGAAAGATATATTCAACGCTGACTAAATTATTTGAACGGGAAAGATATATTCAACGCCGACTAAATTACTTTTTGTTCGGGAAAGAGTACTCAATGGCAACTAAATTATTTTGGTCAAGGAAGAGATACTCATTCTTATAAAGAATGAATTTTTCGATAGCTTCATCTTTTCTTTTAAGCAAATATACATAACAGTATTTGGTGATATCGTCGACAAAAGTAATGAAATACTTATTGTCTCCCTGTGTTTGGACAAATTTCAAGTCACAGACATCAGTGTGGACTAGCCCTAAAGGCTCATTGGTTCTTTGTATTTTTGGAAAAGATGACCTAGTCATTTTTGCATCCACACATATTTCACATTTATGGTTTGAGTGCTATTAATCTACGAATTGCATTGTAGTTAACATGTCCTAGTCTACCATGCCATAAATTAGATGACTCAAGCATGTAAACAGAATGAGTGGCTTCATTCTCATTGATCAAAGTAAAAACATTATTTACAATCTTGAGCTTAAAAATCTCATCAGTTAAATAACCTTTTCTTACATAAACTCCGTCATAACGATCTTATCAGCCTCAAATACAACCTGCATGCCATGTTTGATGAGCAGGGACCCTGAAACCAAATTCTTGCTGATCTCTGG
>NMUG010010958.1:0-10784 GCA_002855965.1 Monotropa hypopitys
TCTCATAAATTTATAAATTTCAATATAAAAACTATTTCATTCATTTTCTCTTTCTTATACCAAATTTCTTAAATTACTCTTTCCGTTCTCAAAACTCTTTCTTTCTTTCTTATATTTAAATCACTTTATTTTTTATTTTCTTTCCAATATATTTCTAATCTCTTTTGAATTTCTCTTTTAAATTTCTTTGATAACTCTCTATCGTTCTCAAAACTCTTTTCTTATCTTTCTCATTTCCAAATCACTGTTGTCATTTTCTCTTTCAATAATTATCCTCAGTGGGGTATAAAATATGAATAGATCAAATAGGATCCATTTCAAACTCATATCTCATCTCAAAGCCATGATAGTCGGGGGTCATTAATAACGTTGACCACCCTTTATGATAGATCTGTAACCTTAGGGACATTCTCGGATAGACACAAGTAATGATCCAAGGGTCACTCGTAGTTCGTCGCAGCGATAAGAATATAACTCTGCACACTAGGCCCGAAGTAGGCACAAAAACTCCCAACACAAGGCCCATGGTGGGCACAAACTCTGCACACTAGGCCCGCAGTAGGCACAAACCTCGACATCAACTCCGAGGTGGGTTTCAAGTCTATTAAGGTATGATCTGAAACTTATATTTTAATTATGAAAACTCTTTCACTTTATTATCTTTCTCAATATCATTTGAATTTTATTCCATACATGCTCACATGTCTTGTTGTTGTTGGGTTTGTAGATTTATGTTAAATCTAAATTATTTGTTCACATGATGGCTGAATTGTACGATTACATATCTTGATAGTTGTTGTTTTCAAGTGGTCGTATGTTCACATTCTTAGTTGCTACGCTTTTACACTTTTGGGATAGCTTATCAAATATCCATGATAGCATGTTGATTGGTTGTTTTAGATGACGAGGATGATAATAATGCTTAGTTTCTCCTTACTTGTTGATGATTTCTATGATCCTTACTTTTCCGTTGATGTATTACGATGGTATAAGATGCAATGATTGTTTGATGATGGAGTACACAAGCATGTTTTCATGTTGATGCTTTAGAGTGATAAAAGATGTGATGATTATTGATGTTGGCACTCATATGCATATTTTCATGATGGTGCCTTACGATGATAAAAATACACGATGATTGTTGATTACATTGTGCATGCATGCATTTTTCCATGATAATGCACTACGATGATTATATTCCGGTGGCACATGTTGGGAGACGGTAGATGCTTGACAACGGGCTTCTCAACATTGTGTCTGCCTACGGTGATGGAATATTGTATTCCAGCGGCAATATTGGGAGACGGTAGATGCTTGGTAACGGGCTTCTCAATATTGTGTCTGCCTACGGTGATGGAATCCTAGGGCTTGATTATTCGCCCTAGCTAGTGGAGTTGATGTGGCCTCCCTAGCATTGATGATGATGATGATGGAAGCTTCCTAAACATTAAAAAGATGCATTGCATAACATTCATATGCATTGGCATATTTACTTTTCGTTGAGGACTATGTGTGGGGAGAGGCACAACCCCTTCATTACTTTTCTGTTGAGGACTATATACGGGGAGAGGCACAACCCCTTCGTTTACTTACTTTACTTGATGTACCATGTTAATCATTTTTCTATAATGATTGTAAATCTGACACTCCTGGATATTGTTGCCTTCTTTTTGTTGTGGCATTTTATCCAAGTAAAGAGATTTAGTGGGTTCATTGCCAGGATTTCAGGACTCTTTCCAGCAGGAGTCATATTGCTCAGATTTCAGTTCTGTTCTCCTTATAGTTGTAGTGTGAGGATTGTGAGACTTTTATTATGTTCGGACTTTTAGCTTCCCTTGTAGTAGACTACTCGATTATATTTTGGGACCTTGTTCTTGGTCATTGTTTTAGACTGTCACACTCGGTATCTTTGGTTTGTTGGAGATTATGCTAGTATCATTTTATTCCGCTGCGTAATTCATTAAAAAAAATATTTTGTTGGAAAATAAGGCCTAGTTTTTATCTTGTAGAGTTGTTTAAGTCGCGATTCGTAGACGGATTCCACTATTTTTCTTTTAATCCGGTACGGGTCGTGACAAGATCATTCGGGTCAAACAACGACGATGGGTAAAAGAGAATACATTGATCATAGTACTATGCTTAGTAACTTGACATTCGGCCTAATTAAAGCTAGTTTGTCCGCGTAGAACAATTGTAGGGTCAAAATTTGTCACGCCCCGGATTTTCAAACCATATTTTTTTGAAATATAATTTAAATAAATAACAGGGGATATAACCACTTGCCATCCAAATACAATCAGTTGAATTTCTCATTACATTCACAGAGCACTACAAAGTAGAACCACAACAAAGTAAAGAGCGGAAGAGAAGTACAAGTACAGTCCTACTACAACAGCTAAAGTGAACAAGGAACTACAAGTACAAAGTAAAGGAAATACAACTGAAAGTACTGCAACTGAAAAGTAAAGTACAAGAGAGGCCACTAAAACTGAAGTAGCCGAGTCCAAGAAAATCTAGCAGCTGACTCCAACTCCAAGTTCGTCTAGCTCTACAACACAGACTAGAAAAAGGAAAAGAAATAGGATCTGAGCAAACCACGGCTCAGTGAGAAAACCTTTAACTACTACTAAGCATGCACATGCGGTGCGTGCCTACATGTCCACAAGCAAAGTAGTAGAACAGTAAAGAAACCAAAGTGCACGTAGTGTAAATCTCACTCAAGGCAACAATAATCTAGACGTATCGCCAACAAATGGGGTCTAACCAAAGCCACAACACCAAGTGAGTACAAAGGATACGACCTCCCAAGTCCAACTAACACAACCTCTAATCTCAACTCAACCAACCTTACCACTAAGGTCGAGCAACTCCAAGGATCAACTAAGGATCCTAAACCAAAACAAAGCTAAGATATCCAACACCATCTTACCTCACGTAATTTGCTAACTACAGTTATTATTTCGTATTGGATTCATATACCATATCTGTTTTCTACAATGTGACTCCAACTAGTCAACATAAACAAAGACTATCCAAGGGACAACTAGACCAAGTGTCCACATAAGTATGCCTATGTTATTTCACTTCATATTTGGGTACCATGAGTGTGAGTTGCTCTTTCTCTCATTTGTTCCACCATAGATATTATTCAAGGAATCCCCACCCAAGGCATTTCATTAGATATATTTCTGGATCCCTAACCAAGGCATCCCATTAGGTACATTTCTGGATCCCTAACCAAGGCATCCCGCCGTCATTCCCAAAGAACGTTGGGAGGGTTAACGTCACCCCTATTGTGCACAATGTCGTGGATGGAACGACCATCCCATGATCCCTGACCAAGGTACCCCGTATCATTATCATCAATCCAGGAATCCCTAGCCAAGGCACTCCTCATTTAGTTCATCATTTCATTATGTGAGTCATTATTCCAATTTACCAATGTTCATGACTTGACGACCCGCAACATGATCAATTTGCGACCCAACATTTAATTCGGGTATATTCCACTTAGTTCATATTCCGGTTTCCTTTCCCTTTATCATTACTATCGTGCCTAGCCAAGGCCATTAAACCACATTCTCTTCGTTCCAAGTTTCTCAAATAATAGATTCAAGGTTGAGTACGAGTAGCCCTCGTGGGGCACATCCTCTATATTTGATATTCATTTGGTACGTATTGAAGCACTTACATAATTTCCTTCTATCACTAACTCAACCTTGGCATACCTAAGGGAGACACCCATTGCGACATGTCAACCTCAACCAACTGTCTTCAAACCAACAGTCTATCACAAAGGGGCTATGGAAAGCCCACGCTTACCAAAACATGAAGGGAGGGGACTTAGACACCCGAATTGTGACACCCCAGTCTAAGGTGTGAACTGGAGTCCCGGAGGGGAGATCTGGGTCGATGGACAAGTCCCACTTCGCTTGGTGAATGTAAGTTGTGTGTACTATAAATAATAGATCATGAACCTACCTAGCACAAGGCCTTTTAAAGCCGTGCGGGCGTCAAAGCCCATTGGAACATCCCAGTTAAGCGTGCTCGTCCTGGAGTAGTCTAGGGATGGGTGACCCCCTGGGAAGTCCACTGGGACTTGGCGGCCAAAGCGGACAATATTGTGCAGGGTGGGAGCGGGTCATTACGTATGGTATCAGAGCCTGCGCCAACCGGAAATGTGGGACCAGGAGGAAAATCTTGACCCCACACGAGGACGTGTGGTCCAAGTGGGGGAGATTGTGACACCCCAGTCTAAGGTGTGAACTGGAGTCTTGGAGGGGAGATCTGGGTCGATGGACAAGTCCCACATCGCTTGGTGAATGTAAGTTGTGTGTACTATAAATAATAGATCATGAACCTACCTAGCACAAGGCCTTTTAAAGCCGTGCGGGCGTCAAAGCCCATTGGAACATCCCAGTTAAGCATGCTCGTCCTGGAGTAGTCTAGGGATGGGTGACCCCCTGGGAAGTCCACTGGGACTTGGCGGCCAAAGCGGACAATATTGTGCAGGGTGGGAGCGGGTCATTACACGAATCTCATTTCAATGCCCACTTGGCAATATAATCGAACACACGGTGTCCCACAAGTTCAAGGAGACTTATTACAATTTTAAAATCTCAACGCGCCCGATGGTCTCGCCTACGAGTCTTATGATAAGTCAAATGTTACAATAACCCCAAAACACAATCTAAGGTTCCCAATAATATTTCGTCGAACACATGGAGGCCCTAAGCTCCAATGGCCACCAATCACTCTACAAGGCATCAAATACACAAGTCATTCATCTCACGGGAATTTCGTCGAACACATGACGCTCACATTAATTTCAGGTAGTGCTTAGACTCAATTATCCACAACACAATCCTATGACCCCATCAATTTGACTCACGAGCCCCTTTGGCATTATATCGAACACTAGTGGGCACAAGATCACCACTCAATTCCATTACAATAAATTCCTAGGTTACAAAATACAAGGTACCTACTATGGCGACCAAAATTGAACCTATGCACACACACACACATACTTAATAGAAGTTAAGAATTTACCCACCGAAAAAGTCGTTGGAGCTCCAAGGCCGCCGGAGAGATCCTTGACACCACTACGAACTGGAACTGTCAATGCATAAATCGTCTCGCGCTTTCCGTCATCAATGAACGAGATTTCTCCCAAATCCTAGGGGAAGGCCCTCAAAGTTAGAGAAAAGAGGGGGAGGAGAATGAAAATGTAGAGAGAGAGAGAGAGGAGAGGATTTACTTGGAGAGAGAGGGAAGAGTTTGGGACTGATTTTCGAGCTCCAAATGCCCCCAACACGCACATAACACATATATATGCCCCAAGGAAAATTACCAAAAAGCCCTCTAAAAATCCTTCGGAACCCTCTGTGCACCGGTGCAAGGCAACTCTGCACTGGTGCAAACTCCTCAGAATTTCGAACAGAAGACTTCTACACCGGTGCAGCCTCCACATGCACTAATGCAAACTTCCTCCGAATCGAACAATAGGTTTGTGCACCGGTGCAACTCCCCTTTGCACCGATGCAAACTTCCAAAATCTTCTGCACCGGTGCAAGACCACTCTGCACTGATGCAAACTCCTCCTGATGCTAAATTTCAATGCCAAGGGTCCCTCGAACTTCCCCGAGACATCCTGACTCAACCACGAACAATGTGTACGAACTAAGGAGGAGTCCAAAACCTAATTTCAATCACCAATACAATCCAAGGAGTCTACACTAAAATCCATTAATCGAATAGAGTAGTGAATTTAATTCTGGAAATACCATTAGAAAATACGAGTCATGACACCTCATACCCCTTAAAGAAATTTCGTCCTCGAAATTAAGTAAAAAGAAGAGGGGATGAAACCAAATCACCCGACTAACGAAACTACGAGTTCACTTCTCAACAATGAATCGATACAAAACACATCTCCACAGCCAACTTCTCAAGAATGAGATCCCAACAAGAATAGGAGTGAGTTCAACCAAAACGCTTGAATTCGATACGGATGCTCGAACGCTCAATCCAACATAAGTACCACTTTACTTCAACATCCATTGATTCGCCCATGAGATTTACTAAAGAAAGAGATGTAAATATTTCCACTGAGGAACACCCAACTTGAGAAAACCAACGTGCCACACAAAAGAATAAAAGGGATAACTCCCGATAAGGTGTGGACACACCGACACAAGAGTTTAAAAATATTTTTTTGCCAAAGATACAAGAGACGGAGGATCCCATAAGGGATTTATCTCCTCAAGAATAAGAAACCAACAATCTTCTTGCAACAACATTTACAATGAGGGGAGAGTTGGTTCTACAATCGTCAACATTCTATTATTGATCTACAAACTCGCACACGGTAATTCTAGCATTGTCATCTCAAAAAAATCCATTAATTATACTACGGTATGCCGATACGCGAAGGATACGCCAGAGACACACCAAGGACACACCGACATGCCAAGGACATGCCGACACGCCAAGGACATGCCAAGGACACGCCGAGGACATGCCAAGGACACGCCGACATAACATGGACACGCCGAGGATACGCTGACTTTGGTAAATTTTTTGAGATGCCCCAGCCGGTAGCTCTTCTTAAACCAATTCACCACGTCAAACATGTATCACATAACCAAAAAGTACTCACACACCCACACACACCAAAATGTGCAAGTGTCAAGCCCAAACAACATGGCATGACACTGAACTCACGCCAAGTCTAGACCACAATATGCATTCATACCCAACTTTCTCATGGCTAAACGGATACGCGCATCTTAAGTCCACAAACTTCTTGCCAACGATCAAGCAACGTTCAACGCAAAAGCATCACGGACGAAAACAGCCATTTCTACTTCTACTAGAATCTTGCAACCAAAATTGGAACTACCAACATTCGATCCAAGGATGCAACATCGATAGCGAGACAAGCACGAGAACACAACATCTTTTGAACATATGAAATTTCTACCGAAATCAGGAGCGAAACAAGATTGACAAACGTTATCCAACTAGAAGTTCGGAAATAAACGTCACACTACATGGGTGGTCCAGAACTTGAGATGTAACTCAAACAAGACACCACGAGGAACGTAAAAACCACCACCACATGCATCGAACAAGACGTAAGTCGAAGAAACGTTATCCAAGAACTAACAAATTTTACAATGTACATTGAACAGAGTAAACTCAAATAAATACCATCAAGGTGTCAACAAGCTCCACAAGAGTCGCAAGACAAGCACAACAAACACTAGGTACAAGGAAGACTCTGATTCAGTGCCAAAGATCATCAACCGAAGAAATATCAACCCATGGCCCATGGCCAATAGAACACGAGACTTCCTACATTTTCCAAGACCCAATAACCTACGATCGATAAAGCACACGGTACAAAATTTTGTATCAGATGAAACATCAGAGAAAAGTTGAAATCTCTTTCGCCACTAGAGTTTCAACACCACGTCAACTGAGTTAACGAAAAGAGATGCCAATCACCAAAACACATAGGTGTCTATACAAGGACCGTCTACACCAAAGTCGGGATAGAACGATTGTACAAAGTGACACAGGTCACTTGGAAGAATTTCACATTTACAACGAATCCACAAGGGAGAACTTCCAATCCATACCTAACCCGAAGGAAAATACACAATGGTCTAACAAATCGATAGGTGGTAAGGGACACACCGCTAGGACTCTCAGCAAGGAACACACAAAGGATTCTACAACTCCTCACAAGCCAAAGATTTGAACAAGAGGATCACTTTCATCATCGAACTGGGAACGATTCAAACGAGCGCATTCGTTCATGGCACTCATGACACAACTCGCAACCATATAGCTAACTCGCAAGGCAACAACTAATGCCATTTAATCAAGAAGGCCCGAGTGAATGCGAGAAAGACAAATAACTATTTAGAAGCATCCAAGCCTCCGCATGAGCAATAAGCCCAAATTCCCACAAATGGACCTCTATGTCGAATTTCTCGCGACTCACCGGTCCAAGTCCACACAGAGTAAGAACTCCAACATGGAATAACACGCCGCATCCGAACTTAATTCCACGAACTAATGAATGATGGCATCACGAAGCCTACAAAATCCAAAACGAGCGCAACTAATTCAATTTCGCGAATAGATATGACCAATGGGTCATACCCCTTAAAGAAGAATGTTAAAATATCTTGGCAGCGCCTCAATATTTCCACTAGCATAACAGAGAGAACACAAACTCAGATGAACCATAAAGTCTAATTTACCAACAACTACATGAATGTTAACACCTCAATATGAAAAGACAACCAATTCTGAGACTAAAAGGTTCCAAGGGGTACTACCCCTAACCAAACCAACAAAAAAATTTCCAAAGTCCTAACACAACATGCCAACAAGGCCCAAGTTCCGTCTTACCAACAACCAGACGAGGGATAACATCAACAACGGCCTCGAATACTTCCACAAATCTTATCTTACCACAAACCACGACCTCAACTCTACCGAAACAGAGGATCCTAAGACCAACCAATGACCATAAAAGATACACCATGATCACTAGAAACGAGGACACAAAAGCACACAACCACCGCAAGGTAGCTAGACTTACCACAAGAGAACAACACTCAACTTCCGAAGGAAGGAAAATCTCAACATCCATAGAAGGAGACAAACACGTAGGACACCTCAAAGACACAAGGTCATGATGCGATAGAGCACATCAAGCACACAGATATGACCGAAGGACAATGTAATGACCAAGAGAACCCATGGAGACTAAATGTCTCCCCACGGCTCCAAGGTATTCGAACCGAAAGCTCTGATACCAAGTTGTCACACCCCGGATTTTCAAACCATATTTTTTTGAAATACAATTTAAATAAATAACAGGGGATATAACCACTTTCCATCCAGATACAATTAGTTGAATTTTTCATCACATTCACAAAGCAGTACAAAGTAGAAGTACAACAAAATAAAGAGTGAAAGAGAAGTACAAGTACAGTCCTACTACAACTGCTACAATGAACAAGGAACTACAAGTACAAAGTAAAGGAAATATAACTGGTACTGCAACTGAAAAGTAAAGTACAAGAGAGGCCACTAAAACTGAAGTAGCCGAGTCCAAGAAAATCCAGCAGCTGACTCCAACTCCAAGTCCGTCTAGCCTTACAACACAGACTAGAAAAAGAAAAAGAAAAAGAAAGAAGGTTTGAGCAAACCACGGCTCAGTGAGAAAACCCCTAACTACTACCAAGCATGCACATGCGGTGCGTGCCTACGTGTTCACAAGCAAAGTACTAGAATAGTAAAGAAACCAAAGTGCACATAGTGTAAACCTAACTCAAGGCAATAGTAACCTAGGCGTATCGCCATCAAAAGGGGTCTAACCAAAGCCACAACACCAAGTGAGTACAAAGGGTACGACCTCCCAAGTCCAACTGACGCAACATCTAATCTCAACTCAACCAACCTTACCACTAAGGTCGAGCAACTCCAAGGATCAACTAAGGATCCTAAACCAAAGCAAAGCTAAGATATCCAGCACCATCTTACCTCACGTAATTCGCTAACTACTGTTATTATTTCATATTGGATTCGTATGCCATATATGTTTTCTACAATGTGACTCCAACTAGTCAACATAAACAAAGACTATCCAAGGGACAATCAGACCAAGTGTCCACATAAGTATGCCTATGTTATTTCACTTCATGTTTGGGTACTATGAGTGTGAGTTGCTCTTTCTCTCATTTGTTCCACAATAGATATTATTCAAGGAATCCCCAATCAAGGCATTCCATTAGATATATTTATGGATCCCTAACCAAGGCATCCCATTAGGTACATTTCTGGATCCCTAACCAAGGCATCCCGCCGTCATTCCCAAAGAACGTTTGGAGGGTTAACGTCACCCCCATTGTGCACAATGTCGTGGATGGAGCGACCATCCCAGGATCCCTGACCAAGGTACCCCGTATCATTATCATCAATCCAGGAATCCCTAGCCAAGGAACTGCTCATTTAGTTCATCATTTCATTATGTGAGTCATTATTCCAATTTACCAATGTTTATGACTTGACGACGTGCAACATGATCAATGTGCGACCCAACATTTAATTCGGGTATATTCCACTTAGTTCATATTTCTGTTTCCTTTCCCTTTATCATTACTACCATGCCTAGCCAAGGCCATTAAACCACATTCTCTTCATTCCAAGTTTCTCAAATAATAGATTCAAGGTTGAGTACGAGTAGCCCTCGTGGGGCACATCCTCCATATTTGATATTCATTTGGTACGTATTGAATCACATACATAATTTCCTTCAATCACTAACTCAACCTTGGCATACCCAAGGGAGACACCCATCACGACATGTCAACCTCAACCAACTGTCTTCAAACCAACAGTCTATCACAAAGGGGCTATGGAAAGCCCACGCTTACCAAAATATGAAGGGAGGGGACTTAGACACCCAAATCCCATTTCAATTCCCACTTGGCAATATAATCAAACACACACTGTCCCACAAGTTCTGTCACGCCCCGGATTTTCAAACCATTTTTTTTTAAAACAACTTAAATAAATGCAGGGGAGATCACTACTTGTTGTATCAATACATTCTGTCCATTATCATTACATTGTACAAGATATGAAATACAAGCGGAAGGTAAACAATGCCAAATGGCTACAACTGAACAAAAACTGAATCTACGGTACAAGAGAAAAAGTGCTACCAACAACAAGTACGGACAAGGCCCTGCTGGAGA
>NMUG010010959.1:0-10784 GCA_002855965.1 Monotropa hypopitys
GTAAAAGCAAACTCAGAGAAGCGAATAGTAATCGAAGGTTCCCTTTATGAGGATGGTAAAGTGTAGAGTAGATGGTGGGTTAAGAATGTTCTGCAAGTCATTTTGACGCCATGCAACTACCATGAGGTTTGGTTGGAAAAATGTCTGATCAACATATCTTCTAATTGGAAGTCTTGTAAGTTAATTGGTTAGCACAAGGTTCTTAAGAATGAGGAGAAGCTTAGTAAGGAAAAGAGATGTTGAATAAGGAAAATGAATGTGTGAGAAACATAATTTTGGGAAAAAAGAACAAGAGTATGAAGGGGGAAAAAGAACGTAGAGGGATTGAATTCTGGGCTTCGGAGAATAATCTGCAACAAAGAGGTATGAAATTCTATAGAGAATTTGTTAGATACATAGAAATTCTTAAAAACTTTGTGAAGAAACACATGATTTTGGGTTTTTGGTGGATTTTGGAAGAACTGAATGAATTAAATCAAGTTGTTTGACAGATTTGAGCAAAGAAATTATTTTGTAGTAGTGGTTAAGAGTTTTGTTGCAAGTTTTTACTAGTTTAAATGAAGTTCTGTTGAAGAAAAATGGAGTTAAGAGATATGAATTTCGAACAAGAACACTCTATATTTTCTGTTCTTAGCAGCAGGGATACCAGATATCGGTATCATGGAATTCCATGATACCGATATCTGAACATGCCCTGGGATACTGGTTCCAGATACCGTAGTGAAGATACCGGTTTCTGGGCATTCTTGGATACCGATATCCGAGAATTTTGGGATACCGGTATTCGAGAATTTTGGGATACCGGTATCCGAGAATTCTGGGATGCCGGTATCTGGCACAGTGTTTAGGATACAGCTTCAAGGCTTCTGGATATTCGTTTCTGGTCCTAAGGCTAGGATACTGGTATCCCGAGGAACCTAGATAGCGGTATCCGGTGATGCTGGTTTATATAAAAAATGGGAAAAGTTTGTACTTGTTTGGGTAATTATAAGGAAGGTTTCCGAGCCTCAAATCAGAAGTAGGGGACATAAGTGGACCTTAGGAAAACCTAATTGAGTATGAATTTAATTTGAAACCAATTAATAAACAAGTGGTTTATTATTTCTAAAAGTCATTTATCCTTTGAATTATTATATAATTATTGAATAATGACTTGAGTTTGTTTCTCAGGAGAATCTAAATATCTGTATCCAACCAAGTCTGATTCCAAGAAACCCTTATAAGGATAAAGGGTGAGTTTGGTATTTACATTTAAATTTGTATGTCTGTTGATTTATTCTGTGACCCTATTTATTTATGTTGAACATAGAAGCATGTTAGGACGTTCACGTGATTCTATTAGATATTTTCTGTGTTTCTGGTGTATTATTACATATTGGGTGTTAATAAAATGTAGATTGTTTCTGTTGGGGCAAGCTTGTGTTGAGGTATCATTGTGTAAATGAAGTACCATTGTGGAAAGTAAGGCAAGCTATGTTAATAAGGCTCAGAGAGCGTGTTGTCCTTTTATGGATGCGATAGACTACAATGTCTTTTTCTGGAAAGTAGACGTGCTTGCATGTGGTGTAATCCGGCAGTCACTGTATGATGTTGAGTTAACACCGTTGAGTTTTTATTTAGAAAAATGAACTTAAAACGTGAAATTAAAATATAGTAGTAACGCAGGGCAGCTACAGGGGTGAAGACACTTGTGTCTGTTCTGTTTCTGGATATCTCTGTGAAAGTGTAACTTGGGGCAAGCTTATTTGAAGTACCACTGTGATCTGTTTCTGATTCAATATCTGTGACCTGTTTCTGTATCTGTATCTGTGTTTTGGATCTATTTCTGTATCTGTTTAGTGTGTCTATTTCTATATTTGTTTATGTTTCGGTATATGCGTCAGTGATGTTTATTTCTGTATCTGTTTGGGGCATAGTATCTGTTTCATTTCTGCTCTGTATTTATTTTGGTTATTAGTTCTGATTATCTATTTATATGTCTGTTCTGATTTATTTATTCTGCATCTGTTTCTGTTTCTGATTATCTGTTTCTACTTCCTGTCTGACTTGTAGTAGTTGTTGTATATTCTACTATTTTATTTACTTATGCAAATTTCTATGTAACTTACACACTCCTGGATTTTCTGTGATTTGTTACATGAGAATCCAGATTTAGCTGGTTAGCTTCGAAGTCCACTACAGAATCTGGAGCTTGGAGTTTGGGGAGTCTGGTGTAGGGTTTCTGTTTTACCTTTTGTAGTATTTTGTCTGTATCCATCTATTTGTCTGTATATGTCTGTTTGTATATGTGTCAGTAGTCTGTAGTTGGAGATATTTATATACATCTGTAATAGACTTTTATAGATGTGAGTTTGACTTGTGTGATCAATGTTAGAGATTTTATATCTGTTTGAGTCATTTTCTATTTATTCACAACACCGTGTCCGCAGAATATAATATTTATTTTAGCGGAACGGGGTGTGACACAGCCAGTAAGCCTTTCTGTCTGGATGTGTTCGGCAACAAGCCCTCCAGCCCTATCTTGTGTTCGGCCAGTAGCTCTTGACCTCTATTGTGGTCGGCCAGTATTTCCCATGGCTTAATGGTTGCTCGGCCAAGCTTGCTCTGGCTAGCTCTGTTCGGCAGTTAGCCTAGAACAGCTCGGCAGTAATAAAATGTAAAAGAAAAAGGAAGAAAAGGAGAAATAATGGAACTTGTAATTGATATACTAGATTAATGCTTGGAAAACATTTGAGGAAAAGAGGCTAAAAGCAAGAAAATCTCAAACTCAATTAGGTGAATCTCTATATGTCTTGGTGACTCGTACTTGTGTAAACATGCTTGATCATTTTGGAAAATACTTTTATGGCTATTGAGCTCCCCGTGATATTATCTTGTGATTCCCAAAGAAATAGATAAAGCATGAAATTCTCTTTTATATACATAAATGAACAATGGAATATTTTACTTGATTATCGACACGGACATGACATGATTGGGGAATAATTAATATTCCACATGGTGGCTCGGCTGCTGGGGACGGGGTCTGATACTAGCAGGGCACGGATGGCTATAAGGGAGGAATCATAACCAGGTGATCTTGGGTGATATCACGCCACTATTTGATAATTGGGGGTCGCTCACCTTACATTGGTACCATGGATAATGGATTGCTGATGGATTTATTTATGAAATGATAAAAGCGCGATGACGCTATTGAAACGCATTAGATGCAGATGATAACCATGAAATGAAAGATGCCGGAAAACTATTAACTCCTTGTGTGCCAAGACACTGATTATGAGATTATGGACTATTGAGCCTGCCACGACCCATCCCCGATAACCAATAAGACAGTTATTAAGGGACGGGCACGTGGCCAAGCATCTTCTAAACTCAAACCGCTACACGACAACTGAAATAAATAAAATAAAACCACAACTGATCTGGTTATAAATCCCAGATGATACATCGACTCAAAAGAAATAAATACAACTCAGGCTCTTGGCCGATATAACTCATCACAAACCACTGCTACAACAACTCTGAACAACAGCACTAAGCAGCTACTGCAACAGACTCAAAGGAAAAGAGTAAAAGAACTCACAACACTACCACAACACTGACAACTCGACTGCAGCTGGACTGAACTGAACTGGACACTAGTCTCCAAGCACCTAAAAGAAAGGGCACAAAGTGCATCAGCGACGACGGCTGATGAATACTATAGAAGTGCATAATAAAGATAAGTAACAGTAACTACGAATCACTATTTTTAAAATATGCCTTTTCTTCTCAAAACTCATCTTTTTAGAATATAAAAGCCTTTACTTTTAAAAGTAAACTCAACGCATAGAGATATTTCATAAAACCCTTTCAATATTCCATTCCCAAAATCCTTATTTCCAACGCACACCAAAATATCCTTTTCTCTTTACTGTATTTTCAAATACCATTATCTTTCATATTTCTTTAAAGCCTTCTTCCCAGTGCATCCACATCATCGAACACATATGAGATATTTCTCATTACCAATCACAAACCATCTCATCACTATTTTAGCCAAGGGTTATTAACTTCCGCTGACCAGCGTTATGACAGATCTGTTACCTCAATATCATTCCCAATAGGTACAGGGGATATGATTCAAGGGCCACTCGCAATATGTCACAGTGGTAGGGAACAGTAATCGCTCCCACATTTGCCTTGGAGCTAGGCACATTCCTACATTAGCCTTGGGACTAGGCTCGCGTCCTTACATTTGCCTTGGGACTAGGCACATCCCTACATTATAAGCCTTGGGACTACGCTGCAAGGCTATGATAGCACAATCAATGTTTTATGAACATTCTTTCATATCTCATCTTTCAAAACATCTTTCTCTTTCAAAACACATTGCTTCTTTCAAAACCCTGCTTTCAAATCATTCCACATTTCGTGTCAAATCATCCTTTTCTTTCAAAAGTACTTCTTAAATCAGCTTTTCTCAAAAGACCCACAAGATCATTTCAAAATACATTTCCTTTCAATACATCTTTTCAAAACCAACATTTCCTTTGAAAACACTTTATTTCGTCAAACACCTCAAAACAACACCTTTGTAACATTTTCCCAAAAATCATAACATTTTCCAACTTATTTCAAGAACTCTTTCAAAACCTCTTTTCTTTCCAAAACTATGTGATCCATAGATTTTATCACATTTCATAACACCATTTAAAACGCATCTTTCCACTTTATACTAGGAATAGTAATATCCTATCTAAATTATACAAGTCTATAATTGTACTCACAGTTTTGACGAATCTTCCAAAATAGCCCACCGGCTCTCCAACCACCTAATAGAAGCCCAAATATGCTAACATCAGGATATAATATTTCCTCAATAATTATTTATAACTTAGAACCACCAAAATCCTCTTTCTTAATATTTTTACAAAACTTCACATTTTCCCGAGACTAAGATATCGGTATCTTAGCACTGCTAGATACCGGTATCTTCAACAGAGCCCAAGGTACTCCTCCAGATACGGCAGACAGGGATACCGGTTTCTTGGGTTATCCCAAGATATCGGTATCTTCATCAGCAAGATACCGGTTTCTAAAGTTTTAACAGAGATATCGGTTTCCCAAAGGAGGGGTTTCTGGGTTCTGGACTAAGACCAAGATATCGGTATCTAAGAATACCTAGATACCGGTATCTAGGTCGTCTTCTCCAAATTTTCAGAACTTCGACAGAATACTTAAGGTTTAGCCAAAAACCGATTTTCTTCAAATTAGGCCCTCAAAACTCCACCAAAATTCCTCAAACTTTGAACACGTGATCTTTAACTAATCTATAACAACATAGGCTAATTGGATTAGGACGAACTTACCCCAATTGGGAGAATTTAATTCCTACAGATCCGTCGAGTGGGTCTTTTTTGTCCAGTCCGAAATTGACCTAACAAACATACACCAAAACTATTCAAATTCGACATACAGAAACTACAAATGATTTGCTACAACACAGTGCTTTCAGAATCTTAAATCGTTACCTCGTTTGCCTGGAATAAATTATAGAAGCTCTTGACGTAGTTGGGTCTTCCTAAATCCCCTTCAATCTCCAAGTTACTGATCTTCTTCCTCAACCTTTAGCATTTCACTCGATCACAACCTCACACTCACACAAGCCTTCTCACACAGCTCTCCCTCACTCAAATATTTGTACAGACCTGAGCATTACCAACATTTACAGTACACCCGAACACTCCTATATATACAACTCAACCCGATAATTCCTAGGCTAACACCTCATTTGCTGGCACTAATTACTCTTCCTTGATTATGAACGATTTCCAAATCTCTGCATCCTTGGTTTTGCTTACAGTCAACACTTGAAACTACAAACATTCAATACTTAAGCTTATATTGACACACAACCCTTCGTCTTCTTCGCCATGGACTGTTCTGAACGAGCTTCAGATACCGGTATCTTGAAATTCAAGATATCGGTATCTTAGGTCATCCCAAGATACCTCAAGAAGAAACCGGTTTCTGGGGTCCCGACTACCCAACTACCTAAGATACCGGTATCTTGGCATCCCAAGATACCGATATCTAGGACAAAATTCCCAAAAATTTTATGAAAATCCTCAAAAATTCCCAAACTTCCTTAATCATTTTCTTAAGTCCACAATTATTTCTAAACCTCAGTTATTTAATATTAATCTCATTAAACCACAGAACAGGTATTACAGAGCCACTTATTACATTGAAAATTGTCATTCGGAAGGTTCGAATATTGTCATGCATGAAACTAGTAACTTTGGCATATCCTGATTCACTCTAAAATAATGCTTATGTGTTTTCATTAAAAAAATTTAGCAAGACATGAGGAGGCTTAGCTTGGATAGCCGAGGATAATCATTTGATGTACTCCTTTGATTGTAAAGGCCATGTAGAGCCTGAATTATTGTAAAAAGGAAGGTGTGGGTAATGAAAATTTATTATGCACCTCTCTGGGTATCTGTTCATGCTTCCGCATTTATTATTTACTTTGTGATGCAATCCCTTAACTCATTTCTTTAGGCCTTTGCGAGCTTGCTCGTTGGCCGGTCATGGCCCGTGGTTGGGTTGGGTCATAACAAAAGGTGTGACAGGAGGAAAGATAAAATAGCCAAAAAAATCTCTCCAGGTACAGAAGATCATTTACATTACATCATGAATCAATTGAAGGACTAAGTTATTATGTGCTACACAAGTGAGCTACCCACATTTGATACAAGTATACACGCAGAACAATATATCAGATAGTGTATGTCATGACTATAAGTAGTAGACAGTAGGCTCGAAGAACCTAGTGATGAATGGTACATCATCAAACACAGTAAACACTAGAGACAGCCATAATAAGGAATTACCCATTTTGAGGCTCCAAAAAATAGACAGAAAGGCCCTCCACCTTGCCAAACCAGACTTTGATCTCAGTCCCACCCCAAGAATAGCTTTTCTGGAAGTGGAAGTCTTTCACCTATCGCAAAAAATATACATTAGGTAATCTGAGTGTCTTGAGTCATTAAACTTGTAGAAGAAATTGAGTTAAAACTTAAAAGATCAAAAGAACATAAAGAAGAAGTGAAGATGTAAGAAAAATGTTGAGTTGATTTTCATTACTTTGTTGGTTGGCAAAAACAACTCTACCTTTTTGGTTTTGATAATCAACCAAGCAAAAAGATGTGACATGTGCCTCCAGTATGCAAAACAAAAAAGACAATGTAATTGATACCATTGTTTCCTCGCTTTCACAAACTCTATGACTAGTTTCATGTATGTAACTAATTAGACAACCATTTAAAGCCACTTTGTTGGTTGAGATAATGTCAACAAAAACAACTCTACCTATTTGATTTTTATAATCAACAAAGAAAAAAGATGTGACATGTGCCTCAAATATGAGAAAAAAGTACATGATACAATGTAATTTGTACTATTGCCTAATAGAGGACTCATATAGCATTTATACTTCCGCACATACGCAGAAACAGCTCGAGATCTGAACTAAAGCAACAGAATTGATGCTTACATTGCTAATATTTAAACAATCGTACTTTGGAAAGATGATGTTGACATTATGGTTTAAATCTTGAACAGCACGGGAAAGGCTAGTGACAACATCACCTAGGCCTCCGACCTGTAGAGTATTGGACATAGCATGAGACCAACCAAAAGAAATGATATGAAGCAACAAGGCAAGCAAGCAAAATGGGTGGGGGAGAGCACAGACAACATACCACTTGAAAGAAAGAACAATTTAAGGAGGAAACTCCAACTTTGGAATGAAAAGGGGGAAAGTTGTAGGGGGGGAGGGGAAGAGAGTATCTTCAGGTAAGTTGTACCCTGCTGACTTTTTTATAAAATGTAAGAATTTACGGGAAAAATTAGACTTTGCACTGAAAATGGTATTATACTCTCATTGTTCGATGAAGGAAACAGTACTGTGGCAACTGCTGTGGTGCCCATGTTAATGACTTGTTAGCCTAAGCAGTCCTATTTCCTACCTCTTTCTCCACTGTCTAAGATATGGCTGGATGTTATACGAGCCTTTTTCTATTCGAATCCAATTTTACGACTTAGAATACCAAAATCTGTCCCTTTATTCCCGAAGGATATTTGGTAGAAAGACAAGACAGCATACAATGTCAAGAAAATATTCTCAAGAAAGACATAACATCGACAACTATGCTGACCATGAAAGGGTCAATGATGTCATTTTAGCTAGGAGATCCAACTCCAAGCTTCAGAAATGAAAAAAGGTGAAAGTAAGGATACCATACCGCTAAGTAGGCAGCATGTATCCATGACCACAGTGAGAACAAATGTAAAATCTCAATAGTTTGTGACTTGTTTCAACTCAAATTGAACAACCATTAATTAGTATAAAATCCAAAAGATTGCTGATCCATTGCCTCTACTTTCACTAAGTATGTGTTCAAATGTTTTAATACTGCAAGCATAATATCACCAATTATACTTCTGTGTCAGAACAAATGCATAGCTGGTTATTCAACCAACCAGTTGTTAGATTATCATGGGCAAGATTGGGCAAGATTACTTTTTGACATCAACAAAATCAATGGTATTCCAAATGACAGATTTAAAATAGTACCAACTCATCACAATTTTTCCTCTTTGCTCTTCCGCAACAGAAGAAAAACATCAAGTAAATATTCTCAACCAAACACAAAAGGGCAGATTCACATTCCAGGCATTTGTCAAGTCTACAAATACTGGTTGGTAATAAGTCAGGACATCCAACTAAGGTTGCATACAAGTCGAGCCGAGACGAAATTTAGGATGTTAGAGTTTGTTTGTTAAGTTTTAACGAGCTTGAGCTCAAGTCCAATAAAAATTTAACGAGCCAAGTTGGCCTAGATTTGAGTTGAAGCCGAGTTTGTTCACAAACACATACACTTATGCTCGACATATGGGAGTATAATGTGCAAACAATATTTTTATCACGCAGAGGATGTTGAAACTTGGAGACAGCAATAATTGAGAGGAGGATCGAGTTCGAACAAAATTGTAGACAAATTCTTTCTCGATTTGTCTTTTGAATATATAAGAGAAAAAGTTGAATTAATAATTTAGATGTATACCCCAAAAAATCAATATTTACGAGTAGATCTCTGAAAAATATTTATATTTTAACTCAGGTTCGCGAGCCTAATTGAGCCGAATATTATCAGGATCAGATTCAACTCATTTATCAAACGAACTTAAAAGGCTTGGGTTTGATTCGTTTAACAGACGAATCGAATTTGATCGAGCCCTTACTGAAGTGAGTCTCGAATAGTTCACGAACAAATCGGTTCATTGCAGCCCTACATCAAGTTGTAATCTACCACAATTTTGACATGTCCAAAGACGATGCAACAATTAGCCTTACACGCACATTTCACTAGAAAGCATGCAAAAAAGGATTTAGACACTACTTATTTGAATTGGTAAAGAGTTGTAAAGACGAAAAATCAGTCACATTTACAAAAAATATACATGGACGTTTTTTTTAGAAAATGGAGGTGACTAGAAAAAATGTTCTGCATTATCTCAGAATAGGTTAGTAGACGTAATTTACCTTGGCAATAGGTGCCATTTCGACAGCAACATGCACGATATGCATTGGTGACTCCTGAACAACTCCTTCGTACACTGGTATGTGGTAGTCCATACCATTTTTGTTATCGAAAAATCCTCCATCTTCCCTCTCAGAAAATACGAAGTCCATCATGTATGCATCCAATGGAACCTTGACTGCAAAACGAATTTTATCAGCAATACCTATTCAAGCAAATGAGTAGATTTACAATCAGAAAACTAAGAGTGGGTCTGTATGCGCAGAGAATTCAAAACTTATGTGATTCAGGGGCATTAGTTGTCTATGCCACTGCTAATAGCAGCATAGCTCCACCAACCATGAACCTCATTGCTAAATAATTAATTGGTGCTCATAACTCGTGCGGTTATGTAGTCAGTACATGATTAACAAAAGCATGTGGCTCAAAACGCATTGGTTATTGTAATTGTCTCAAAAGCTCAAGTTGTTTGGAACCTAGGAAATGGGCGCAAAAAGGTGTTAAGCTATTGAATACTCTCCCTCCCATTCAACCTGTTATTGTATATGGAGATGCAAACATACATTCATGCAGATAAACATATAGCAAACAGGGATTCCATGCGGACACTAGACTTGAACCCAAGACATCTCATAAACTGAAGTCTTTCATGTTAGATTACCTGTTACCCAAAAGCTGAAGTGAAAAAGAAATGCATGTGTATCAAATTATCAGACAGCAAAAGTTTAGGACTATAGCTCCACCAACAACAAACCATACTGATGAAATATTGACGGCCCCTTACAAACCTAAACAAAATTTCGGTTACATTGGCAGTTGTTAATTGGTGGCTTTCAACCGCAAAGCTCATCACAAGACGCGCACATAAAGCACGATCACAGATGTGGAAAATGAGAATCAAGATCTTTCTATGTGACAGTTTGGCCTGGTGAGGAAAACTGGTCACTGAGAGGCGCTTCCAGTGAAAAGAATGGTGCATCACTATTAACAGATATTGAGAAACAGGAAGTATTGGCTTGTCTAATCGGTGTTTTTTCATTTTCGTATTAGGTCCACGGTGCTTGTGCTTCTGAACTAAACTATCAAAATACCACCTACACAGTTTGTTTGACAATAAGCTTCTCATGCAAGCTAGCGGAAGATATTTCAGGTCTAGACAATAAATTAGGGAAAGTAGAGATTATAATACGG
>NMUG010010960.1:0-10784 GCA_002855965.1 Monotropa hypopitys
AGGAAATTTGTTCTAACCGGCATGTCGGGCAGTATACCGGCACCATACCGGTACCCGTACCGGTCAGACTATGAGTGGGGTTTTGCCTTGGAGTTTGATCGGTGGCTTGAGGTTAATGTATTTCAATCTTTATCAATATCAATTAGAGGTTTTTAGGAGACCTTTAAGAGTATCTTGGGTTGTGAGAGATTGGACAATCATGTCTTGACTTTCTAAGTTTGAGATTGACCTTGTGAGTTGGTCATGGTTAAGAGTAGCCCTTTGGAGCCTTGAGGTTGTTAGGTCCATATTAAAGAACTAAATTGCTTTATAAATGTTCCTCAATCATTAGTTTGATTTGATTACTTCATTTGTTTATCATGTGGGCATTATTCTTCCAAGGCTTTTGGAAGAAATCTTTGCATCCTTCTTCGCTATTTCGGTGAGTTTTCTTAGATATAGAGTTGTATTTAATCATATGCGTACAGTTGTGTGTGTGTGAATGTGATTTATTTTCCCAACGGCAAGAGTTATATGGTTAGATTACACATGTTAAAATAAGGGTGAAATTGATAAGCAATATGTAACGCTTAGAGTGGTCGTATACATGGAATGACTTAACTAAGGTAACAATCAGACTAGCGCGGTGAAAGTGTAATGGACCTTTATGGGACTACTTATTGTCTAGTAGATTAAGTAGAATTGTCAAACTCTGCTATGACTTGAGAAAATGTGTAAACACCCCGTGATGGCAAATGATAGTGTAGACTCTTGTGCGAGTAGAGTGTTGGGCATTTATTGCCAATGTGATTTTGTTAAATGCAAAAAATTCATTTGTCATCAATCGGATATCATTAAGTATTTGATCCAAACAATGCCACAAAAAACTTGACAGAAACTGGTGTTATGCACCACGGTTTGGATCAAGTACTTTACAATCATTCTCAAATAAGTTAGGTTTCACATACCATTACATCTCATACAAATACACCATATTCTAGACATCTAAAGTCACTAACATGTCAATCCCCGACCTTCTCGAGTCTCACCTAAGATTTCCAAACAGTCTTCACACTTAAAGTCACCAACATCCTTTCTAATCACGAAAGTTCTATCTACCCTCTCGATGACTTCTAACCCAACGAGGACTTCCGTCGAACTTGCGAATCCAACGAACTAAACCTCTCAACACAACACATCATATTCCTCGTATGGAAAATCATAGACGATTACAACACCCTTTTTACCTAGCATTGACCCACATAGTTGCTAATATCCATAACATGACGCTATTTTATTAACATAATTGTAAAATCACCTTTAATAATTCATTTAATGGAATTAAAATTAGGACGTGTGTTACACCCAATTACTTGCTTCTTCGAGTATTTGGTTGTACATGTTTTTTTTTTCTCCTTCCTAAACAAGGTCGTACTAAACCCAGTGCTCGATCTACTCTATGTGTCTTTCTGGGCTATATCACCACCCAAAAGGGCTATCGTTGTTATGATCCTGTGTCTCAATATCTCTATGTCTCCCGACACGTTGTCTTCCTTGAGCGTCTGTCCTATTATCAGCTTCCCTCTGTCTTTCCCTCTATCTCTAAACATGAATTATTATCCATTGATCCATTTCCAGATGAATTCACCCGTGACGAGTACATATCTACTGTTCCTTCTAATCATGTGCCTACTTCAGCTGCATCCTCGCCTGCACCACCAGCTCCTCCCCTTCTGGTCTACTCACGACGACGGCCATCAGCACCACCATCTCCTACCACTGCCCTTACTGCCTCTGCGGACTCCGATCCTGCTTCTCGGCGCTACCCACTTCGTGATAGGCGTCTTGTGCAAAGCTTGAGTTTTCTAACATATGTTTTTCAGTCTCTCACTGTAATGCTTTATCTTCTATACATTCCTATTCTGAGTCTCAGTCTTATAAGGAAGCCTATAAGGATTCTAAGTGGGTCATTGCTATGGAAGAAGAGCTTATTGCTCTTGCCAGGACTTCTACATGGGAGATGGTACCCTGTCCTGTCGGTAAAATATTGATGGCTGTAAATGGGTTTTCAAAGTAAAACCTCATTCTGATGGGACACTAGAACGCTATAATACTCATCTCGTAGCTAAAAGGTTTTTCCAAGAGTATGGTATTGATTATGAAGAGGCCTTTGCACCGGTTGCCAAAATGACTTCTCTCTGGACTTTGATTTCTGTTGTTGCTGCTCGTCATTGGGCTCTGTATCATATGGATGTTTAAAATGTCCTTCTTAACGGCTTGCTGACTGAAGAAGTTTATATGTGTCCCCCTCCTGGCTTATCTCAGTCTCCTAGATATGTTTGTCGCCTTCGGCGAGCTTTGTATGGCCTTAAACAGGCCTCTCGGGCTTGGTATGATCGCTTCCAAGGCGCAGTCACCCATCTTGGTTTTGTCCCTAATGCTCATGATTCATCATTGTTTCTTCTTCGCACCACCAATGGATTTGTTATCTTGCTTCTCTATGTGGATGATATGATTATCACCGGATCTGATCCTGCTGCTATTGCTCATGTCAAACAACAGTTGTTTGATACATTCGAGATGACAGACTTGAGGAATTTGCGTTATTTTTGTGGTATTGAAGTTGCATACTCTCCAAAATGCTATTTCTTGTCTCAAATTAAGTATGCAAATGAAATTATTCATCGTGCTCGTCTCACTGACTCCAAGACATTTGCTACACCGATTGAACTCCATGCTCAATTTGCCCCAACTGATGGGGAACATTTAAATGATCCTACTCTTTATCGGGAGCTTGTAGGCTGCTTGGTTTATCTGACTGTGACTCGTCCAGATCTGGCTTATGTTGTCCATATTGTGAGCAAGTTTATTTTTGCCCCTCAATCCAACCATTGGGCTGCTTTACTATGTATCCTGCGCTATGTCCGGGGAACAATATTTCAAGGTCTTCTTTTGTCCTCTACTTCTTCATTAGTGTTGCATGCTTATGTTGATGCTGACTGGACTGGTGATGTTATAGATCGCAAGTCTACCTCGGTCCTTTGTGTTTTTCTTGATGACTCTCTCATTTCCTAGAGTAGCAAGAAACAATCTATTATTGTCTGTTCTACTGCTGAAGCTGAATATCGTGCTATGGCTCAAGCCACCGCTAAGATTATTTGGTTCCATTGACTTCTTTCTAATTTGGATGCTCCTCAGTCGTCTCCTACTCCTCTCTACTGTGACAATCGTAGTGCTATTCAAATTGGTCAGAACACTGTTTTTCATTAGCGCACTAAACATATAACATCCCTTACCAAAACTTACTAAAAATTACGCGGAAAGAAATTTTTTCTTAACTTTTAAACCAAGAGTCAATAAGATTCTAAGTTACAATTCTAACATCAAGTGGTTAAAAGAAATCCCCAAAAGCTTCTATCCTCAACTAATACCAACATAAGTACTAAAGAGGTCACCAATAACAAGTACTAATAAAAAGATTACAAACCCTTATTACAATGGAAAAGAAAATCCTCAAGCCAACTCTTCATCACATAGGAGGAACTCTAAGCCCGTCAAATCCAAGCTCCATCTTCCAACCTTCTAAGTTATGTAGTGGACCGCTAGCTCCAAAACCTAGTTTCCAAGCATTTAAGAAAAATACAAGGAAACCAGAGTGTGAATATGATATTTTGATTTCACAATTGCAAGAGAATTTAAATGAAATCATGCAAGAATGTAACTTTGTGAGAACAAGGGTCCAACCCCTAAAACACGTATGCCCAACCCCATGCATCCCATGTATTTACATATGTATATGACCGAAGCCCATTTTTCAAAACATCCTTCCATTTTTCCTTCTCAAAATAGCTATCACTATATGTGATAGTTCGTGTGCCCAGCACACTCATCAAGTGTATCACAAAGATACCAATCTGGGGATCCCCTCTCCAAAATGGGTGTATTACCCGGAGAAAACTCACTCCCACGTTTAACGTGTAGTCTGCAAGAACTTTCGTTCCAAGGTGCATATGCATATATACACAATATAGTATGATTTACCCCCAATGCATTATAGGATAAATCTCACTCACACGTCCAACGTGTAGTCTGCAGGAAGTAAACTTCCAAATATAATCATCATGAAATATGCTTGTTTCCATCTCATTCCAATCTCAAATCCAGGTACAAAACATGATATAGATGCTTCCAAAATAATTTAAACGAGTAAACATGTACTTTGAGAGTCAAGCAAAGTACTCTCAAAATACCATAAACATACACTCACCAGCACCGTTGTTCAAACCTTTTCCTTGCCCTTGAGGGAGGCCTCAATGCCTTCCTCGAGTGTACCTGTCAAATTAAACTACAATTTCAGTCCACATTGCAAGTATAAGTTGATAAGAAATGAGAAAACTATAAATCAATTCTTCACATGCCTTAATGTGCCAAGAATTATCCTTACAGAACATTATTAAGTCATTTTTACATCACCCAAAAACTTAACCAAAATTTTGGACAGAACCACTCCCAACCGGTTGCACCAGAACCTCCAACCGGTCGCACCCAGCAGCCACATCCCCAACCGGTTGGCCTACAATCCCAACCGGTCGCACCAGGCAGCCACACACCCCAACCGGTTGGCCTACAATCCCAACCGGTCGCGCTCCACCCAACCTTAGGCAGACTCAATCCCAACCGGTCGGACTATATTCCCAACCGGTCGGACCCCTTGCTGATCCAAAATCTGCAGAACGTAATTTTTTTTACTAGAACGTCCCTAACTTCGTCAAACTCGATCTTTTTGTCTCCAAAACTAAAAAATCATTTATAGAAAAGTGTTCTAAACACCTAGATGTCAAACATACTCAAATGGTGCCTTCACAACTCTTTGTTTCATCAAAAATTCAAGTTTTGAAGATCTAGATCTAGGTTTTTCTCCAAAAACGAGTTTGATACAAAACACTCAATCTAGCCCTAACAATGGACGAAATCAAAAAATAAAATCGGTAAGAATGATCTTACTTGAGTTGTGAACAAGGTTAGAGAAGAGATTTTCTTCCAAAAACGATCCATGGAAAATCTTCAAGCCATTCCCTCTCTCCCTCTCCCTCTAGATAGATTTTTAGTAAGAACAAGAATGGGGGCTAGGGCATCCCCAACCCCTACAAATCAGATTTTAACACTATTTTACCTCATTGCCCCTTCATTAATCCCCCTAATTACCCATGTGTGCCATTTTCCCCATATATTCAATACTTATATTACTTAACCTCAATTTTTACCATTAAATCTTCTTTTATAATTTCCTTTCACTCTAAAATTCCAATGGAATATTAAAAATCTTTAATCTCACCTTTGTTAATTATTATAATTATTTGAAATAAAAAGAATTAGACGAGACGGGTATTACAACTCTCCCCCTCTTAGAAAATTTCGTCCTCGAAATTAAAATTCCTTAGAGATTTATACCAACTAACCTTAAAATCTTTCACTATTTTCTTCCATAACTCTCCACTTTTCGACACAAGGGTTTATCTTTCAAAAATTCGACAAGGTCCACGTTCCATAATCTCACATCCATTATTCCCCATCCTTATTTCAATTCTTCTCATATTCCCACAATTGATTTGCCAAACGGAACAACACTTTAAATCCCAAACCTCATTACCAATATAATTTATCATCGTCACATCAAGTTTCATCAAAACGACAATACAAATCTACAACCAATGATACACCAAGGACGTATCATCACAAACGCCTTTGCCAACTTGCTCTTAAAAATGTCAAAACGACTATAGTTTTATCCCCTGATGTTGAAAATAATAAGATCAACCCAAATTTTTCTCTCACCCTCCTCAAATTCTCCTTTCAAAACATAACTCTACTCTACCATCTCCTCATGGCCTTTAATTCAAATTTTTCTATCACCACAAAGGTTTTCGCACAATCTATGATCTGGTCTACCCAAGACTTCTTGTAGTTTTCACACTAAGGTGGTACTATACTTCTTCCTCGCAAATCCTGCATTCCTTAACCCCGATGGAACTCAATTCCTATCAATCAAACATTTTCTACCTCTATTGCTTCTAACCACAACTCCAATCTCATCAACGCGATTCGAACAGCAATGCTAGTCACAACTTTCTTTTCCCTTATAAAACAACGAGACCTACCATAGAGTTACCACAAGAACACTTTGTTCCTAGTCCCAATTCCAACTCATAACGATTATCAAAACTTCAAAGTTGCATAACAAACCTATAAAGCATACCCTCAAAACTACTACATAGCTTGTGAATCACCTTTTCTAGTTCCATACACGAGTACCACTATGTGCATGCATACCTTTCCAACATTCACTAAACCAGCCAAATCACTCAAAATTTCCACTAAAAGGAACCTACAAACTCTGTCCAACAATCCCCAACATCTCAACCAAAATCAAGGTTATCCTTAAACTTAGGCAAACCGTGCCACGAATATACTAGAATATAATCTCCCAATCTAATTAAGAATTTAGGTATATTAACTTTACCCTCCAGATTTCAAATCCTTAAGCTCAATTCTCTAGCCGCATAAAACACTTAACCACAAATTCCATTCTTTCCCTTCTTAATTTAACATCTCTCGGTCCAAACACACTAGCCTCAATATTAAGGATTTATCATCCTAGTTACAAAAATTAAACTCAACACCAATAAGACAATTGACAACTTTCCCTTGATACTCATCCTAAATAAGACTTCCTTTTTGATTTGCTAAAAGAACCACCATCCCCTCTCTGAGTCCAGCTAATACAGTGCTAATCGCTCCAAATGACTTGACATCTATTTTCCATTACTCTTGAAGTTTGTCTAACCCAGACTTAACAACGACCCATCTCACTTGCCACTACTTTTCTAATCGAAATTACTAGAATTTCCCCCAGACAACAGTTCCTCTCATTACTACTTCAACGCTGCTATAGACATCAATCTTTTCTTTAACCTCTTAAAATCATTCTCACCCTTTCCTTAGTAACTCAAATCTTATACCACCTAGTTGAACCATACAACCACGTGACTTGACCGAAAAGGTCTCTATAATCTTCTAATAGCAATCTGCTAACCCAAGTATTTGCCTTGGAGAACATATAACAACCTCTTGTGTACCAATTTCTACCCCGGTTTACGCCAATGCTTCTCACTAAGGATAGGTTAACTCAAAAATACCGCTCAACACTACCAAAACTTTCACCTGCAATTAACTACAAGAAATTCTTTCCTCTCAATTTCTGATAATCCAATACTCAAACATTGCTCATACTCTTTCCCAAGTCGATAATACATTAAGGTTTTCATCAAAGTCACAATCCCAAAGAATATAAACTATTCATACAGACTCTACTCAACCCAACTCTCTCACCACAAGGACATCCTCAAGATATCACTCTCATTTATCTCTCCACAATAACATAGGTGACAAAACCACTAACACCATACTGAAATTTTCTTGCTTGCCATAAATTTTAAATTTCATGCTTCCCCCTATTCACAATAAGGTTTCTTTTCGAAGTATACTATTACTGCCCCAAGACAAGGCCTAAGGTAACACTGAATCCAAAACATATTATAGTTTTCGTTAACATCTCGATAATAACACACGCTATGCATAACACAGGCCACACTTTCCAGTTATCCTCTTTTTAGGCTCAAACAAAAACATACACAAGTTTATATTAGATTCATTACCTTCTCTGTATCTTTGGCAATCCACCTTTCCCATTCTCACACATTACTTCCAACATAGCTCACATACATGCATTCAACTACATGCCCGAATAGTAAAAAGTCATAATACACTTACTCTTTATCCACACCGAAACAATTTGCCTAGATGACCTTATTGAATTTTTAATTTACCTTAAGCAAAATTCTGCACTGACAATAAAATTCTTACCACGCGTCCAACTGCAATTTTAACATTAACATACATGCACCACTATCTCGTGCCCAATCTAACTCATAGGTCATTAATTTGTTTAACAATATGTGTATATTTTTCGTGCAGACATCAAAATATCATGGTTGTAATTACGTAACAGTGCAACCCATTATCGAGTACAAAATGTTAAAAACAGTAAATATATACCTGTTGCACTTTTGCCTGCACCACTCATCACAAACTCTGCAATTGATGCTGGAATCCAACTCCGTTACTGTGAATATTGACCGCTTGGTATCCATACTAGTTGCACTCGAACATTTGAACCATTGAGTCTTCTTTAGCACACGCTCTCCCCCATAGCATAGAACTCCACAACCGAGACATCCCTTAAGAACCATTGAATCTCTCTCACCCAATTGTCGATTAAAACCCAACTCTTTCTTTTCCCCCATCTACATTACAAATCTCGTATCCCCACACTCCTCCTTTGATTGTCACCTGACGCTTTTGGACACCAAATCATTATATGCCATTCACCACCACAATAGGATATACCACTTTATTGACTTTGAGAACACAAATCCTTAACCCAAAGATTCACTGAACACATCTAGAACAACAATATATTACTCACTGATCATTAGTCATCTCCCAAAACTTTTATAACTCAACTCTCAACGCACTTCACACTACTACAACCCGATATGTTTGATTTCAAAATTTCAAACTTGCTTATTTCAGGACCACTATGTTGTTCCTCCAATTCCGCAATTTTCCTCTTAGCCCTTCTAATCCCAACCACCAAGTACAACAAATTTCATTCTGTAAAAGAAACCAATTGGGCTGCCCCCTTTCGACATCAAATCATTCTAATTTTTTTTTTCAACTCTTTTTCTCATTGATTCACCAATTCTAGCATATTTGGATACAACTTCAATCCTTACCTCAAAATTTGTCACCCTCATTTCCATTTGCCTCAGAGTACAAACACTTCATCTAGCACAAGTCTATAATACTCTGAGAGAACCCGTCACTAAAACTCTTAACCAATATTTTCCAAGAATTCACTTTAGTCACAACTAGTATTACCTCTGTTAAATATGCCAATACCGACCTCAAATATCTTTCCACAATTAAAATATCGCATCCCCAAAATATAAAATGTTACTCTCACCTCTTTACTTATCAATTTATCTCCAAAATATCACCAATTCATTCTATAACCATTTCCCAATCTACCGCTTCGCTAGGCATTACCACTCGCCCAAACTCTTTGAATTCAATCTTTAAAATTTTAAAGTCAAACCAACATGTCCTTCTGCCAATTGCCTACGTCACTTAGTCCTCCATCCTTAGAGTTCCTTAGTGAAATCGAGCAATTCCCATCTTCTTTAATTAACTGATTCTCTGTACTGTCCGATTATTGCACATTCTTCATTTCCTGCCACACTTAGACAAGAAACGTGGTGGAAACAAGTGTCAGATATAAAACTAACGCGTTAGTCAACATACCTCAATTACTCAAGCATGACTCGACATCCTATGGTCCACTACTTAGCCACCTTAACCTTAGCATTTTGTTGTACTATACTTTTCCACTTAACTTTCCAAGACTTCCCATTGGAAGAGAACGTTGATCAGGCGTTCTTCCAATCGGATTTCAAGTCAAGTCCCATGGGTGTCAAAGACACACATAATAGTCACAAAATACTAATACCCAAACTCCCAACACTTACCTCAAACTCATACCTCAAGCACAATTTTCATTCAATCACGAGGTCCCCTAACTCGGACCTATAACCTAAGCTCTGATACCAAGTTGTAACATCCCTTACCAAAACTTACTAAAAATTACGCGGAAAGAAAATTTTTCTTAACTTTTAAACCAAGAGTCAATAAGATTCTAAGTTACAATTCTAACATCAAGTGGTTAAAAGAAATCCCCAAAAGCTTCTATCATCAACTAATACCAACATAAGTACTAAAGAGGTCACCAATAACAAGTACCAACAAAAAGATTACAAACCCTTATTACAATGGAAAGGAAAATCCTCAAGCCAACTCTTCATCACATAGGAGGAACTCCAAGCCCATCAAATCCAAGCTCCATCTTCTAACCTTCCAAGCTATGTAGTGGACCGCTAGCTCCAAAACCTAGTTTCCAAGCATTTAAGAAAAATATAAGGAAACCAGAGTGTGAATATGATATTTTGATTTCACAATTGCAAGAGAATTTAAATCAAATCATGTAAGAATGTAACTTTGTGAGAACAAGGGTCCAACCCCTAAAACACGTATGCCCAACCCCATGCATCCCATGTATTTATATATGTATATGGCCGAAGCCCATTTTTTAAAACATCCTTCCATTTTTCCTTCTCAAAATAGCTATCACTATATGTGATAGTTCGTGTGCCCAGCACACTCATCAAGTGTATCACAAAGATACCAATCTGGGGATCCCCTCTCCAAAATGTGTGTATTACCCGTAGAAAACTCACTTCCACGTTCAACGTGTAGTCTGCAAGAACTTTCGTTCCAAGGTGCATATGCATATATACACAATATAGTATGCTTTACCCCCAATGCATTATAGGATAAATCTCACTCACATGTCCAACGTGTAGTCTACAGGAAGTAAAATTCCAAATATAATCATCATGAAATATGCTTGTTTCCATCTCATTCCAATCTCAAATCCAGGTACAAAACATGATATAGATGCTTTCAAAATAATTTAAACGAGTAAACATGTACTTTGAGAGTCAAGAAAAGTACTCTCAAAATACCATAAACATACACTCACCAGCACCGTTGTTCAAACCTTTTCCTTGCCTGGTTCAAACCTTTTCCTTTCCCTTGAGGGAGGCCTCAATGCCTTCCTCGAGTGTACC
>NMUG010010961.1:0-10784 GCA_002855965.1 Monotropa hypopitys
CAGGTCCACGACGGTATGGTGGACCGGTACCCGGGGCTTTGAACAGCACTGCTGAGATTTGCACATTTTGCACACTTGCTTGTATCCCCATCTTCCGGTATTTGGTGCCTCTTCCTCCGGAAAATGGCACTTTTAGTGCTTCCTTTGACGCTCAAACTTCATCACATGGTCTTGAGTTGGTCTCGGGGCTTCCGGACTCGTCCGGGGATTGATAATAAACCTGAAAAACATAAAAGACTACAAAACAAAGGAAAACGTAAAAACAAACTAAAATGTAAACAAGTAAACAACAAGTAAAGATAAAAAAGAATGAAATAGGTACACAAAACTACACTTTTGTATGCCGATCACTGGGTGCAGCTCTGGCATATCGACCGGAGGAGCAATAGGGGATTCAATATCAGTTTCAGTTGGCGGAGCGACCGTCTCCGGTCGCGCAAGACTCGACCCCGCTCCTTTCGCTACTTCGGCAGCCCTTACTGCTTCAGCATCTCTTTCCTCGAAGTATTGGAAGACGGTCATCCTTCTCCGGGCAGGGGCTCGAACGACAGGTTCTGCCGAAGCCTTCCTCTTTCCCTTTCTCTTCTAGTCCTTCAAAAAACTTTGGTACGTCGGCTCGTATCCCAGAAGATTGAGGGCATCTCTGCCGCCACATCTCATTAAAGCTTCAATCCGGACGGCTGATGTCATGCCCCTCAAATACTTAGAAATTGCTAGAACATCTACACGAAGGAGGTAAGGTGAGGAAGGGCCAAGAATGAGAAGACCTAAGCTGAATGTCAAACACTCACTTGGGGCGCCTAGTTTGGTTGGAACTGGATACCGACGGTCTTCGTCCAGACCGAAATTATAGTCACCGAATATCTGAAGATAGTGGTTCGCCCATTTTTTTGAATCCGGCAATCTCATGGAGACGTTCACGTATGGGACCCGCACGGACTTTCAATTCCGGGAAAGAGAGAACAATCCCATCACGTCCGACAGAGAAAACTCCAGTCCGTCCCGTTCACACAGTGCCAGGATGCAGCCTATGGTCCGATAGCCATTCACCGACAGCTGGTCGGGTGAAAGCCTGAATGTGAACAAGAATTCCTGGAGGAAGGGAGAGAGTGGGAGTCTTAATCGCCCTTCGGTTACCGCCATTAAAGGAATCGTCACATAATCTTCCGAATACTCAACCTGAGATCCAACCTCTATATAGGCCACCGAAGCAGTGATTGCATACCGACGCGAGGATTCTTCGAATTCAGGCAACCCTCCGCGAAAATAATTCAAATAAGGGCAGGGCCGATCTCCTCCTGCCGCCCTAATTATTCTTCCCAAAGCTCTGTTCGGTCAGCCCCCTGTGGCTACGTAGGTAGTCTTGTTTTGGTCCGAAAAATGATGAACAATATTGGTCCGGTCATTACCTTGGGGCTGTCTCGTGGTAGAGGCCTTCGGCGCGGAAAATCCAGACGTAGAAGAAGTTTTAGAGCTAACTGCAGGAGTTAGCTCCTCCGTGGGCATCCGAAACAAGGAATCCGAATCCACACTTGAAGAAGAGGAGAGGATGTTGATCACCTCGTCCATGTCGACTGAGGAGAATAGTTGTCGAAGGATGAAAAGCTCTCCGGAGGGTCTTTCTGCTCAACGTATGTCCCGAACATTCAACCCCTATAGTACATTTATAGGATCCAACCAGGTACACAACACATAGATGTCAAAACATTAAAATTGTGCACAAGTACCGAAGTACCGTCTGACCAGCGAACCAAATGTCACCGCATGGCAGACCTCTGACATCCAAGCCATTGTTTTTCTGCTGATGTCAGTGTCAGCCTAGATCGTTCCTCCGGAGCTAAGGGTCCAGCGCTTTAGGATCAATCCTTCCCAGGTAGGCTGGAAAAGATTGAGGGGCTATTGTGGTATCCGGATCTTAGCTCTAAGGAACCGGATCCAACACTACGATCGGACCCCGCTCCGGACTTTCCACATTCGTCGGTATCGCTGGTCCTGCGGCCCTTCATTAGGTTCTGATACAATCCAATGATTCCCTCTAGTAAGGCGCTCTGGAAATATGGGTGGCCGGACACATACTGAGCTCTGAAGCTACTATACCGGTCAGTAGAGTGCCAAACACCAGTCTTGTGCCAAACTATCACTTCCAGCCGACCGGCCCCGCGGAAGATGCATCCCTACAGCAAAAAGCCCGACACGAAGTGCCATACCTGTCTGCCTTCTGGATCCCCCATCCATGCAATCAACTCGGCCCATCGACTGCACCGGCCCACTTTGGCCCGTCACGTGCACCACGCGGACCCGGAATCGCATGGGGGAGCTCATAACGTGCGGCCCACGCACCAGCTCAAAACCAAAGAAGGACCAATCCCTATAAATACCCCATGTGGGTACTATTCAAGGGATCTCCTCCCCGACAACCTAGCATCCGGCCTCGCTTTATTCTTTGTCTTCTTTTCCAAAAAAGGGACTAACTTAAACTTCGGAGGCCCCATCGGTCACAACCGATTGGCGGGCACTAACCCTTGTTTTGTAGGAGCCCAACACGTGGATCCCTCTTTTATCTTTGCAGGGACCCGCACGGACTGTCATCCCCAACAACGATTTCCTCGATCCGGATCACTTATGCCGACTCGGTATTTGAAGGTATGGTCGCCAGGAAGACAGATCTTGAAGTTTCAGCTACCACAAGACGCACGGGTAAGACTCTGTCGAGAGGCACATAACTGAACCTCTGTAATATCAGCCGAGAATGGCGGAGCGGATCCACACAGATAAGGAAACTTCCACTTCTGCGTATAATGCACAAGAAAATAGGGAGACACTCCCTAGACTCTCGGAGCTAGCGGCTAGGATTGCTGAATTCAAGCTACAAGTATATAAAGATAAGAACGGTAAACAACAAATTTACGCACTGGTTGTTCTCTCATAACTTTCATAGTTCTCCTCTCATCCCACACATACTTACTTGATCGTCGGAGGCGGTTGAGAGGCACAACCCCCCACCTTTCGTCTCTAAATCGTTGCCTTGCAGGTAGAAGCTATTCAAGGAGAGGAGTCACGTATCAGGTCCACGCAATCCTTTGGCGAGGCGAGCTATTCTAGAAACTGATTTATCAGTTGGCGCCATCTGTGGGAAATCGATTTTCTAATCCAGTGATAGTTTTCCTGTTCGATGGTTTAGACTCGCAACAACAATAGTAGAGCAATGGCATACTAGGGACAAACCTCTCTAAATCCACCAGCCATCACGGTGGATATGTTCAATCAGATGCAACAGTGAATGGAAGCGATGGCTAAGGCCCTGGAGGAAGAAAGGCATCAAAATTACCAGATGAGGGCAAGGTTGGAAGTGGATCTGGTCCAGAATCCTCCTCCGCCGGCACATATGGATGAAGTTCAGAAGAGTAATGCAGTTGCCAGCCACCTTGAAGGGACGGGTCAGTATTCGGAGAAGGCAAAGGGGGAGCAAGATATAATCGTTGCTATGCAGGCCCAGATTGATAAGTTACAAGACCAAATGAAAGCTAGAGCCCCAACCACGGTGGATGAGTTGGTTCAAATCACAGATTCTCTATTCACACAGGAGGTGATGAGGATGCCCTTACCGCGCAAGTTCCAAATGCCCTATCTCGAAACCTTTAACGGTTCTATAGGTCCCCTTGACCATTTGGAGACCTATAAAAACCTCATGATGTTGCAAGTAGTTCCAGATGAGATTATGTGTCGGGCATTCCCTTTCACCTTGAAGGGAAATGCCAGGATGTGGTTTAACAAACTGAGACCGGGCACCATTAGCAACTTTAAAGAGATTAGCAAAAGCTTTGTTAGCTATTTCATTGTGGGGATGCGATATTGCAAGCCTTCAACACACCTGCTGACGATTGTGCAGACCAAGGGAGAGTCCCTCCGAGATTTTACCACCCGATTTATGAAAGAGATAATGCAGGTTGAAAGTGTTGACGATAACGTGTCTATCAACGCCTATATCACTGGGCTATGGTCAGGGCAGTTCTTGTTTAACCTTACACAAGACCCCCTTCAGACCATGGCCGAGCATATGATCAGGGCCCAGAAACATATGAACGCGGAAGAGACCCTTAGTGCTAGGAGGGCAGGGGTGTGTAGGAAACCAGCAATGCACCTCAACTAAGTAGTATTTAAACAGACAAGAAGAAGAGAGACATGGTAGATAATGGAGGCCGTGATCAGAGGCCTCGGAGGGAGGATCTCATAAGTCCCCCTAGGAAGTATGGAGCATCAACCCCCCAATATCAACACTTTACACCACTGGTGGCGACCACCGAGCAGATCTTGGAAGATTTGCACTCTGATCTTGACTTAAAGTGGCCAGGTAAGTTGAAGACTGATCCAAACAGGAAATCTAAAGACAAGTACTGTCGATTCCATAGGGATCATGGCCATGATATGGATGACTGTTTTGATCTTAAGAATCAAATTGAAGAGCTAATCCAAAAGGGATGACTGAGGAGATTTGTTGTGAAACTCAGCCCAGAAGAGATCAGAGGAATAATGACAATAGAGGCCGCCATTAGGATGGGACCTTGGAAGAGATCAAGGTCATCCATGGGGGACTTGCAGGTGGAGGCGAGTCCAATTCTATTCGGAAGGCTCATCTGCATCGGCTCAGGAGAGAGGACCCAGTGGAGGTGTGCGCAGTTGAGAGGTTGGCAAAGATGACAAGAATTGAGGAGGACGTTCCAATAATTTTCTCAGAGGAGGATGAGTGGGGAACCAGTTACCCACATGATGACCCATTAGTGGTAAAGATGAGCATGGCCAACTTCAAGATGCAGAGGATATTATCGATAGTGGAATCTCAGCAGACATTCTTTTTTTTTTCAGCGCATATGATCAGTTGAAATTAGGAAGAGACAGGCTCCTCCCAATGACATCTCCCTTAATGGGATTCTCATGGGAGCCAGTCTATCTGAAGGGGTAGATTGCTCTATCGGTAACAATGGGAGAAGAGGGAATGCAGCTCACTCAGATGGTGAATTTCTTGGTAGTAGACAGTCCATCTGCTTACAATGCAATCGTCGGCCGGACTGCTCTGAATAAGACCAAAGCGGTAATCTCAACTTACCACCTTAAAATAAAGTTTCATACTCCTGGAGGAGTGGGAAAGATGAAGGGAGACCACAAGGATGCCAGGGAGTGCTATAATCTGTCGACCAGGTATGGGAGAGAAGCTATGACCATTCAAAGTTTGCATGTGGATAGCCTGGATGCTCGAGATGAGGAGAAGCTTATCCAAGGAGAGGCAGTAGAGGACCTCCAGAGGATAGAGCTGGAGCACGGGAATCATCAAAGACAGGTTAGTATAGGGTCGACCTTGACCCCCCAGTGAAGAATAACCTGGTCAAATTTTTGTAAAAAATTGCGATGTCTTTGCTTGGTCTCACAAGGATATGCCAGGTATAGACCCGAAAATCATTACGCATCGACTTAATGTGGATCCTAGTGCACAGCCTGTCAAGCAGAAGAAGATGATCTTTGCACTAGAGAGGACCCGAGCAGCGGAGGAGGAGGTGGATAAGCTTTTCAGGGCAGGTTCAATCAGAGATGTCAATTATCCATATTGGTTATCCAATATAGTCCTGGTGAAAAAGGCTTCAGGGAAATGGCGTATGTGCGTAGATTTTACAAACTTAAACAAAGCATGTCCAAAAGACAGCTTTCCTCTACCGTGAATTGATCAATTGGTAGATTCAACGACAGGGCACGACCTCCTCAGCTTCATGGATGCTTTTTTTGTATATAATCAGGTCAGGATGGATGAGGACGATCAAGAAAAAACTTACTTCATCACTGATTGGGGCACCTACTATTATAAAGTTATGTCTTTCGAATTAAAGAGTGCAGGGGAAACCTATCAGAGGCTGGTGAACATGATGTTTAAAAACCAGATCGGCTGTAATATAGAAGTATATGTGGATGACATGCTGACCAAGAGCATGAAGGAGGAGAATCATGTCGAGGATGGAGGAAGTATTCGCCATCCTCGATAAGTATAACATTAGGCTAAATCTGGAGAAATGTGCGTTTGGGATAGTCTCGGGAAAGTTCTTGGGATTTATGGTCTCCCAGAGGGGAATTGAGGCCAATCCGGAGAACATCAAAGCAATACTTGAGATGCAGTCACCTTAGACCGTGAAGGAAGTTAAAAGGCTAACAGGGAGAGTTGCAGCACTCAGTCGCTTCATGTCCCGGACAACAGACAAGTATCAACCCTTCTTTAAGATTCTGAAGAAAGCTTTTCAATGGACTGACGAAGCAGAGGAGGCATTCCAAAGACTGAAACATTATCTCCAGACACCGCCTCTTCTCAGTTGCGCACAGCCTGGTGAGCCCATATTCTTGTATATAGGCCTTGAGCTCTTGATACTTCCTCTCTTTTCTTCTCCGAGATATTCACACGTTCCCGACCTGAGATAGAAGGAGAAAAGAGAAAAAAGAAGTCAGAGCACTAGTTAGTAAGAGCACATTCTGAAAGGGAACAACTCGGAAGGATTAAAAGCTCACTCTCAATAGAAGGGAAGCCCCATTGTCCACAAATGGAAAAACTCTTATTTTCTTCCCAGGAGTAAAACTCCCAATTCAGGCCTCCGACGAAGAAGAACTTGTCCTTCCAGGACTTGTTTGGTGAAGGGAGATCCTTAATTAAATATTATCCCTTGTCTCGCTTCGAAAAGTACCACCACCCATGAGTCATGGGACTCTCTTTTAGATTGAAAAGATGGAGGAAAATCCTAAGGGATAATGGGGATTTGCCGCCAGAAGAAGCACTCCACAAAACAGCACATCCGACCAAAGTTCTCCAAGCGTTGGGGGTCAATCGTCCAGGTATCATCCAAAAAAGTGTTAGAATTTCCCTAGCTACAGAAGGAATGGGGATCCGTAAATCCCCCTCCAAAGCCCCCAAGTAGATGCAAGCCTCGTTAGGGGCACTAGAGTAGACCCTCTCGCCTTTTCGGGGGACGCAGAGCAATACTTGTGTAGGGAAATCATATTTGTCCCTAATCAACTCCAAATCAGATGCAGAAATGGAGGATTCGTAATTCCAGGCCGCCAATTCATCTTCAGGTTGAGAATTCCTAATTGGACGAGCCGCTATAGACTCTTCCCTCGAAGCCAATAGCCTTTTGGCTTCTTGTCCTATGAGGGGGCAACATCCACATCCGTTTCAACATCTTCAACCAGAGAAGGAGAGATAACTTTTCTGCTAGAACTTGCCATTGACAACTCTAAGGCCCAATGTCAGGAGTAACAAGATGAGGCAGGCGAAAAAAGTAAGGAGTATGGTGTACCTAAGGAAGTCCTGTGAAATCCTAAATCTCAGAAATCGGGTGCAATGATTAAGAGCAAGGGAAAGGATTCAGCAAATAACGCGAACAAGTGTAAGGCAAGAGAATGCCAAACAATTCAAATTCTCCCTCTGGGAAATCAAAGAGGCCTGACGGTCAAGATCAAAAAAGGATTTTGGGGAGTCGCGCTGAAGTTGCGATAGACGACATGTGGCACTGAACATTTAATTTGCACACATTACGAGGGAGGTTAACCGTCATCAAAGAATATTTAATTGTTCCTGGCCTCTCGAGTCGATCAGAAGCCCAAAAATAGGGGAGCAGTTGATAAGAGAAATATTGTAGCAGGTCAGCTCAGACTCGCGCCCGAGTAGCAGCTTAGATCTGATCTCCAAGTAGGAGCTCGGAGGTGACCAGGTCCGGTCAGACTTAGGCTCAGCCACACGGAGTCGTGAATAGAGAAGAGGCTGTGCAACGATCTGTTAATTGCAACAAGGAAGACGCATTGGTGAGACTCTATCGAGAGGCGCACAACTGAACCTCCGTGATATCAGCCGAGAATGATAGAGCGGATCCACGCAGATAAGAAAACTTCCACTTCTGCGTATAATATACAAGGAAATAGGGAGACGCTCCCTAGACTCTCGGAGCTAGCGGATAGGGTTGCTGAATTCAAGCTACAAGTATATAAAGATAAGAATGCTAAACAGCAAAGGTACGGACTGATTGTTCTCTTATAACTTTCATAGTTTTCCTCTCATCCCACACATACTTACTTGATCATCGGAGGCACAAACCCTCACCTTGCCTCTCTGATTCGTTGTCTTGCAGGTAGAAGTTGTTCAAGGAGAGGAGTCAAGCATCAGGTCCACGCAATCCTTTGGCGAGTCGAGTTGTTTCAGAAACTAATTTATCACTTATCCTTACTAATAATTGATCAAATGTATTTAAATTGCTCGCTTGTTGGTAATTTTTAATTTTGAAGGATTACTTTCTCAACACTAACATTTTGCATGCCTAAACTTTTAAAACCTTTTTGACTCCAATACTTCTCTTAGGTTTTTTAATTTAGCATTAACATCACTTGCGATGTCATCTAGTAGGATAATATCATCCACAAATACAATAATATCATCCACAAATACAATATCGTCAATGTGTCTAATTAATTAATTCATAATTAAGGCTAAATCTTCTTATAGACTATGCTTTAAAAATTGTTGAGTTGGTATGTTTTTGTCTTGATTAATTTGCTTAAACCTTTACACTTCAACCTTTACAGTGCATTAATTTGCTTCAACCTTTACATTGCTCCATCAATTAGGCAAAGAAGGGACATGAAGAGAATGCCCAAAAGCAGTGACCCCGCAATACAACACTTCTAACGAATAATTAAATTTCGTCTCTCCCTCTCTTTGGATATCTCGTTTTACTTTCTATCGTGCATGTCCTTTTTGTATTAACAATTGTTGTTGTATCATCTTCATTGAGAAAGCGCCATGTCGACAGCAATACCGAGAGGCGTGACGGTACCAAGGACCCACTTGCTCGCTTTCTTTCCTCCTTCAAGGTGAATCTGAGGAGTGTATCGCAGAGCCTCATTTCCGTTAGTGATGACACGGTATTTCTTCCACTTCACCCTTTCATTAGTGGCTGCACCAGGTCCTCTATTTGCATACTCGGCAACAGTAGCCGTATCGTGATTATTCGAGTTTGCCCATATCATCCACCCCTCCGGTTGGATCAAATCCCCAATCTCGCTCTGAATCACTGCAGTCAGCGAATATGGGCTCCATGGCCTGCCTAGGTAGGACTTAATCGTGAACCTGTTGGGGAACAGTTGGGGTTCTGCCACGATCCTGCAGTTCTGGAGGACCAAACCGGCGATACTGTTTGGTTCTACGCGTCCGTCCGCACTTACTGTGTTCTGTTGGGTAGGTTCTGGCATCCTCACCATGATCTCGCTGTTCTGGATCAAGGCCGTGCCCTTGCCGAAGATGAAGTCAATCGTCCCACTGACAAAACAGTTACGGTAGTATTGGCGGTTGGACTGATAGTAGAGAGTGTCTTGATACCCTTCGAACCTGCAGTCGAAGTAGGCTGACAGATCAGATTGGCTTCTGAATGCCACGGCCTGATGTCCTTTGGTACCGGCTGTGTTATGGAATCCCATGCTCTTGGCAATAAATCTCGGTCCTTGCACCGCTGCTCACACAAATCAAGTCAGAAAAAAAAATCACAACCACAACTCATGTATAAAACTTTCAGTATTCAACATAAAAAATATACATACCAAAGGTGGCAGTGTGCATGGTTGGGGTTCCATCAATGCCACAATTTTTGCGCCCGGTAACAATAGTCTTCGTGGGTCCATCACCATACATGTATACATCGGCTGCGCTCTTCGGTACCAGGACAATCTCGTTGTATATCCCGGCCTTAACGTAGATGATCCATCTTCCTTGGCGCTTTTTCGGGATTGCATTCACTGCAGCCGAAATAGTATTGTATTGCCCACTTCCGTCTTTGGCAACAACCGCGTTAGGTGTTAATCCACCGCTATTCTGTGCAGCCAAAAGCTTGCGATCTCCGGCCGGGAACCAAGTAGGGTACTCATCGTGCCCCACCTCGGTCACTTCAAGAAGCCGGCGTGAGTGGGTGGTAGTGGTGGTGTTGGGTTTGAGGCCATCCAGGTTGATATTGAAGGTCTGAAGCACGTCTGAGATCTTGGCAACAATGTTGATGGCGTTGCTAGTGAGCTGAGTTGCATTAACCATACCATTCTCGATGGCGGTTTTGTATTCAGGAACATCAAGCTGTTCAAGGCACGATTGCTGGTAGGAAACCACGGCGGTAAACCAGTTCAATATTTCGAATTCTCCATCGTTCAAGGAGTGCAAATCGCTATTACCAACCATGGAGAATGCAGCTTGGAGGTCCTGAACAGCCCATTCCAACATTTCTTTACAATCCTCTACGGCTAGTGCTTGGTTAGGGTTCTTGGCAGCATCAACTTGGACGGATTGAGCCACTTTGGAGGCCTTTGTTGCCTCATTGATGGTGGCCTGAACTGCCGCCATGATGAAGTCGATAGGGGTGGCGCTTTCATTCTTAGCCACGTTGGCGAGGCTATTCTCGCAAGCGTCCTTGTAATTAGTGGCGGAGCAGAAGCTGGTCACAGCTTTGGAGGAGGTTGACACGGGGGCTGTTTCACTTTTGCTCTCTGTACCATTTTTTCTGGTCACACCGACTACCACGCCGACGACGGCGCCAACTACGAGGATGAGAGAAACTATTGAAATTGCGACTTTGCCTTTCATTTTCGCGGTTCGTTTCCCTCTTCAAGCTTGAGAAATACAAGATCGAAGCAGGCGGAGAGACTAGGGAAAATGGATTGACAGGGAAAAGAGGAAAGAGAGATAGATTTCCCCTCTCTGCCGGATGGCCGATGGGTAAGAT
>NMUG010010962.1:0-10783 GCA_002855965.1 Monotropa hypopitys
CTCCCTTTTTGCAAGATGTTAATCATAATAGGCTTTTCCTCAATACTATTTTATAAAATGAGAGAACGAATAAGTAAAAGTACGAGTAGAAAAGGCATGTACAAAATTCACCTTTTAAACTTGGGTTGATTTCCTTTTGAATTAACACTGCAAATCTGCCATAAATAATATAAACATAATCTTCTGCCGAACATCAAAAGGGTTTATGCCGAACACTAAAGGTCTCTGCCGAACTGAGCTGTCGCCCTAAGAGAAGGTAAGACTACTCTGGCCGACTGGCCGAGCTCCTGGCGACATAGCGACCGAAGGCCTTCTGTCCGGAGGACAGTGGCCGGTTGGCTAATGGGAGTTCTGGACCGAAGGGTTCTTATGTCGAACTAAGGTTGTGCCGAGTAGGGCATTGCCGAGCAGAAGGCCTGGGCTAAAGGTACCGTCGAACAGAAACTCTCCCGAGCTGAGTTCTGCCGAGCAACTAGCTCTGCTGGACAGCAGGTTGCCGAGCTGCCAACAAAGGGTAATAGAGTTGGGATGCGTGGGGAAATGGCACTTCGGGTATAACGGTTGGTCGAAAAGGTCAGCAAGGGGATTTGCAAGACTTTGGGCTAAAGGCCCGAGCTGTTGGCTATCTAGCCGAGCTCAAAAGCTTAAGAAAATCAAAGGCGGACAGTCCCTTTTTTGGAGGTCGGCAATGATGCGGGAAAGGTCAGCAGAGTTAGGGAGATGGTCCAGCATACCTACCGAGCTGAAGCAAGATTAGCTGGAGGGTTACAGGTTCTGTCTGAACGGACATGGCCGAAGGCCTAACTGCCGAACAGGGACTTAAGGGTTTGGGTTGCGTGAGTTTATGCCAAAGGAGAGGCTGCCGAGCAACTCTAGTGCGGACAAGTTATTGAATGGACTTGCCGAACAAGAATAAGGGCAAAACTTTAAGATAAAATATAACTGGAGGACTAAAGGGTTACCTGAGGCTACTAGCTGTACGGACAGAGTTCTGTCGAACTGAATGCTACGGGAACTTTTGGTTCGGATAGGGGGGGTTCTTCTGGTCTACTGATTGCTTTGGCCGAGCAAGAATGGATGGTAACTCTGGGTAGGACAATGGTCCGGTAGGACTTCTGCCGAACATGAAATATCCTAAGTGTTGGGCCTTGCCAAACAGAGGGACGTCGGCAACAAGGGTTCTCTCTCTCTCTAGAACAAGACATGGCTGGTGTGGGGAAATGAATGCTTCAAAGGATGGTTTATATAGGAGTTCGGATGGCTGGGGTGGTAGTTGGGATCATTCATTGCTGATGGGACGCCACCTTAAACCTGGCGAACAAGTCAGAGACTTGTCACATCGAAGTCAGGTCTGAGCACCTGCAGGACAGTCTGCAACCTGCTACTGACCTGTTCCATCGAAGTCAGGCAGCGGTTAGTCCGGATGGGACTGGACCCTGCAGCTTGGCAAAGATGCTGCCGTGCAGCTGGCACGGGTCTGGGGCGGGTGGTCGGTCGGCGGGTTGGGCTGAGCTGGGCTGGGCTCGATGGGGTTGGTCCGGCCTGCTGGACCAGCCCGGGCTGCCAAACAGCCTTGGCTTTGGGCTTCTTCCTTGGACCTCCTAGCTTACTCCTTTAACTTTATAAGGGTCCAATATTAAATCTAATTGGTTCTTAATTACTAACTATAATTCAAAAATATTTCTAATGATTTAATTAATTATGGAAATGCTATTAAATTGGGACAGGGTGTCACATCCTCCCCTCCTTAAAAGAAGTTTGGCCCCCAAACTTGAAATGACATATTGAGGGAATCGATAAATATACCTTACTCGAATAATTTCGGGTACTTCCGGCGCATATCGTCTTCTTTCTCCCAAGTGGCTTCGCTTCCAGACTGGTTTTCCCACCATACTTTGACTAGCGGAATAATCTTGCTTCGAAGCTTCTTCTCTCGTCGATCTAGGATCTTGACTGGCTTTTCCTCGTAGGACAAATTATTTTCGATCTCGATCATAGGCTGCTCCAAGACATGCGACGGGTCTGCTAGATACTTGCGAAGCATAGATACATGGAAAACATCGTGAACGTTGGCTAATTCGGGAGGTAGTGCTAAACGATAAGCGAGTGGACCGATTCTCTCAAGAATCTCGAATGGACCAACAAATCGCGGATTCAACTTTCTTCTCTTTCCGAATCTGACGACGCCTTTCATTGGTGATACCTTAAGGAATACCTTGTCGCCTTCTTGAAACTCCAACTCCCTGCGATGAGTATTAGCATAGCTTTTCTGACGATCCTGGGATGCTTTTAGTCGATCCTGGATAGTCTTGATCTTCTCAGTGGATTCCTGTACGATCTCTGGTCCTGTCAACTCTGCATTCCCAACTTCTGTCCAGCACGATGGCGTCTTGCATTTTCTTCCGTATAGTGCCTCGAAAGGTGCCATTCCTATGCTTGCTTGGTAACCGTTGTTGTAGGCGAACTCTGCCAATGGTAGATGCTCTTCCCAGCTTCCCTGAAATTCCAATGCACAAGCTCGCAATAAATCTTCCAGCGTTTATATGGTTCTTTCTGATTGGCCGTCCGTCTGGGGATGAAAGGTTGTGCTGAAGTTGAGTGATGTTCCCATTGCCTTCTGGAGTGATTTCCAAAATCTAGATACGAATCGCGGGTCTCTATCGGAAGTGATGGATACTGGTGTGACGTGCAGTCGAACGATTTCCTGGAGATAGGTGGTTGCCATCCGGTCCATCGAATAAGTGTTCTTGATTGCGATGAAGTGAGAGGACTTGCTTAGACGATCTACTATGACCCATATAGCGTTATTTCCTTTCTTCGAACGTGGTAACCCTACGACATAATCCATGGTGATATCCTCCCATTTCCACTTTGGAATAGGTAACGGTTGCAGTAATCCGGCGGGTTTCTGACGAATGGCTTTGATCTGTTGACATTGTAGGCATCTACTGACGTAGTCAGCTATATTGCGCTTCATTCCCATCCACCAATAAGACTTCTTCAGGTCCTGGTACATCTTCGTCTGACCGCGGTGAATCACGAGCTTTGAGTGGTGACCGTCGTCCATAATCTTCCTTTTGATTCCTTCATTGATGGGGACGCATAATCGATTTCGAAATCGGAGAATTCCATCTACGAGAGTGAATTTGCTTTCTGGCTTGATTCCTTCTCTGATCTTCATGAGTTTTGGATCGCTTCCTTGTTCTGACTTGATCTCTTCAAGGATGGTTGCCTCTATGACGATGGTGTTGAGATGTCCAAGCTGCAGATGATCGAGCTCCTCTTTCCCTTTCCTACTTAAAGCATCTGCAACAGTGTTGGCTTTTCCGGGGTGGTATTGAATATTGAGGTCGTAGTCCTTCATCAGCTCCATCCATCTTCGCTGTCTGAGGTTCAGCTCCTTCTGGGTGAAAAGATACTTCAGGCTTTGATGATCGGTAAATAAGTTGCAGGTGACTCCATAAAGATAGTGACGCCAAATCTTCAAAGCGAAAACCACGGCGGCCAGCTCTAAGTCTTGTGTTGGGTAGTTTTTCTCGTGAGGACTCAACTGCCAGGAGGCATAGGCGATAACCTGATCTTGCTGTATTAGAACACATCCGAGTCCTCGGATTGAAGCGTCGCTATAGACCTCAAAGTCCTCTCCTTCCTGGGGTAGTACAAGAACAGGTGCTGTTGTGAGTCTCATCTTTAGCTCTTGAAAACTTCCTTCTCTAGCCTCTGACCAAACAAATGGTTCGCCTTTCTTTGTCAGCTCTGTCATTGGGGTTGCGATCTTCGAAAAGTCTTTGATAAATCTTCGGTAGTAGCAGGCGAGTCCAAGGAAACTACGAACTTCGGTTACTGAGGTAGGCTTGGGCCATTCCTGAATTTCTTTCGTCTTCTGAGAATCCACCGAGATTCCGCGTTCATCGATAACGTCCCCAAGAAATTGAATTCTTGTGAGCCAGAACTCGCACTTGCTAAATTTGACGTAAAGCTTCCTCTCCTTCAAAGTCTGCAAAACGATCGACAGGTGCTCTGCATGCTTCTCTTCGTATTTGGAGTAGATGAGGATATCGTCGATGAATACGATTACGAATTCGTCGAGATAGTTGGTGAAGATCCGATTTATCAAGTCCATAAATGTTGCAGGTGCATTAGTGACGCCAAATGGCATAACTAAGAATTCGAAGTGCCCATACCTAGTGCGAAAAGCTGTATTCTCTATGTCTTCCTCCTTAACCTTGAGCTGGTGATATCCTGAACGAAGGTCGATCTTTGAAAATACTTTGGCTCCTTTCAACTGGTCGAAGAGGTCATCAATTCTTGGTAACGGATACTTGTTCTTGATAGTAACCTTATTCAGCTCCCGATAGTCGATGTAGAGTCTCATTGTTCCGTCTTTCTTCTTCACTAGCAAAACAGGTGCTCCCCATGGTGATGAGCTTAGTCGGATGAAATCTTTATCTACTAGCTCTTGAAGCTGCCCTTTTAGTTCCTTCAGTTCTGCGAGTGCTATCCGATAGGGTGCTTTCGATATTGGTTGACTTCCTGGAATAGTTTCGATACTAAATTCCACTTCTCGATCAATGGGCATTCCAGGCAAGTCCTGGGGAAAACGTCGGGAAAATCACGAACTACGGGGATATCGTACATTGGGAAAGTACTTGGCATAGTAGAAAGAATGCTGCAAAGGTAGCCTTGACATCCCTTCTGCAATAATCGTCGAGCGTGTGCCATAGACACAAAACATGGGGGTGATGTGACTTTCTCTCCTTCGAGCTTGGCTTCGTCTTCTCTAGATCCTATGAAGATTATACACTTCCTTGCGCAGTCGATCTTAGCTTTAAATTGGGATAAATAATCCATTCCAACAATTGCATCGAAATGATACATAGCTAGGGGATTAAGTTGATTGTAGTTTGAGTTCCACTTATGGAAACGTCGCAATTCCTAAAAACAGATGAGCATATGACTCCCTTGCTCATGGGCTGAGATACGAGCAAGTCAAATCCTAAAGGTTCAAGATTTCTATCGATTTTCTGAGAGTGGGATTTTGAAATAAAAGAATGAGTAGAACCTGAATCGAACAATGCATAGGTAGGAATTCCACAGACAAGAATTCTACCTGCCACCACGGCTTCGTCATTGCGGGGGTCTCCGGGGACTAAGGCAAAAGCCCTCCCATAGCGCTGGTTCCAGTTGTCTTGATGGTTGATCCTAGGTGCTCCTACGGGTACCATATTGGCTCTTGTTGCTTGCTTTGGACAATCCTTCTTGAAATGGCCCTCTTGACCACAGCCAAAACACGTCAAGGGTGCTCTAACTCCTGAATTGTGGCTCACCACCCTTCTCTGATCATCTCTTCAACCTCTGAAGTTTGACTTCTTCTGCGGGCCGACTATTCTTGGTCCTTGGTTCTGCGTTTTCCTTTCTTGATAGCGTCTTGATTCCTCCACATCCTGCTCAACTAGCAAGGCTCTATCCATCACATCAGCATAGGTCGACAGCTGCAGGGGTCGAACCACTTTCCAAATTTCTGGATTCAAACCATCTTTGAAGCGTCTTGCCTTCATTCTTCAGATGCTACTAGATACGGAGCATAGGCAGCAAGATTCGTAAACTCAGTTTCGTAGACAGCTACCGTCATTATTTCTCGTTGCTTGAGATGCTCAAATTCCATTCTCTTCGCTGTTTGCATTGCCCTTGGCATAAATTTCTCGCGAAAAACTTCTAAGAATCTCTCCCAGTTCATTTCTGGTTCCATGGCATTCTTCAGATTCCACCAGCGGTTTGCTTCACCTTCTAAATAGATATGATCCGATCTCCACCTTCTGCTGATCAGAACACCTCAGCAATCGGAAGTTCTTTTCCAGGGCCGCGATCCATTCATTTTCCCTCACTGGGTCCATTTCTCCTTGGAAGGTAGGGGTTTTTAGCTTTAGAAATTCCTTCACCGCTGCAAGGTTAGATGCTTGCTCGACTGGGTCGACTAATGCTTCCTCCTCGGGGTTAGGTGGCCCGTTCATGGGTCCTGGGTGGTTGAGATATAGATTAATCATCTCCTGTTGAGTATGAACTGTTCCAGCCAGCATCCTGACCATATCGCGTAGCTCGGCTACCTCGTCGTTTCCTCGATTGTTTCCTTGGCCGTTGTAGGTGTTAACCATTCTGCTTTCGAAAAGATCTCATAGTTAGGGATATAAAAAGGATTTCGATTACTTCGCGATAATAAAGTTCGAATAGAGGCATAACAGTTGGAATTCAAAACATGCTAGATGATACGATGATTGAATACTAAGGTACTACTCGCGATCCGAGTCAGGCCATTCGTAGGGTGGGTAGATCCACTCTTCATGATTAATATCAATGACCTCTTCATTTTATTCCTCCTCGTTTTCGCTCGCGTCTTCCTCGGGATTGTTCTCAAAGTCAAGGCCGCAATCTTCGTTGTGCCACTCCATGGGCTCTCCCTCTTCCTCAACCGCTTCCTCCTCTTCCTCAGCTTCTTCTTCCTCAGCTGCTTCTTCCTCAGCTGCTTCTTCCTCGTCGGGCGGGGCTTCGTTATTATGATTGTAGAGGAGGTAATTCCTCGCTCCCTTTATAAGATGCTCAAATTCCCAATTCCTGATGGACCTCATCGCCACCACACAAGCTCGCTCCAACAACCGCAAGTGATAGTTGACCATAGCTCGCACTCCCATTTCTGGGTTATCCTCAAATCTTACTGCTACCTGGGCTATGAGGTTTGATGTGATCGTCGTTGAATCGGCATGTGCTCGCTCCTGAATGTCCTCGCTCACTACGTAGCGTTCCTCGTCTTCTTCAGGTACCGCTGCGGGTGATGCAACCTCATGATCATCCTCGAAATCGCTGTTGGGGAAATCGCTGGTAGCGTAGTCACTCCCGCTGCTAGACATAGCTAAGATACGCATTCACAGTAAAATAAGTTTATATTCAAGGGTTAGTAGATATTTCTAACGTACTAGTGAGTGCCTTGATCCTATCTCTGGGTTTGTTCGGAATCCGAAAACTCGTGCTCTGATACCACTGCTGTCACGACCCAAATCCACTTGAGTCATGACCGGCCAATGAGCAAGCTCGCGAAAGGCCCTAATTAATGAGTTTAGGGATCCAACGAACAATTTTAGATTTGAATAATAGCGGAAAAGCGTGAATTAACCCAGAGAGTGCATTACTAGCAAATAAAAACCCACATCAGTTCATTAATAGCTCGGACGATACAAAACAAGCCCCATGGGCTGATACATATAATAGCAAAAAACAGAGATATTTAAAAGCAACTCCGAGAGATCCTACTCTTTCTCTTCAAATCCTGAAAAGAGGTTTGGAAAACGTGTAAGCTATAAAGCTATGGTGAATTTAGTACATGTCGAGCCCACAAGTTTCATGGACAACCAAGATTAATTCCTGCAAGTAAATCATTTCAGAAACATAGTATGAGTGGCTCATATAGCCTCAAAAGTAGTATCATTGACTCATTCCGGTCATCTCAGATTTTCGTCATCTTTCATTCATGAACCTGCAACAAGTGCACATTGATTGCTTTGGGTAATCCACCTGAGTTGTATGACTGTCAACCAGTCTCATCCAAACAATCAATTACAGCCTCCACGGTACCAGAAAACAAGGGGAGGTACCCCGCAATTTGCAAAGTGGTATGATATCATCCAATAACCATCTGGTTTGGTCCCAGCCTTATAGCCTGTCCCTGTATGTATGGTATCTGGCCCTACCCCCAGCATTCGGGCTCTTATCCGTTTTTGACCGTATTCCGTGGCCATGACATGTCTGTGCCGAGAATCTCATGAAACAGTTTCCACATTTGTTTGTCCATGTATAAAAGAGTTTAACACAAGTTCTTCTCCCTTTTTGCAAGATGTTAATCATAATAGGCTTTTCTTGGCTCAATAGCCTCAATACTATTTTATAAAATGAGAGAACGAGTAAGCAAAAGTACTAGTAGAAAGGGCATGTACAAAATTCACCTTTTAAACTTGGGTTGATTTCCTTTTGAATTAACACTGCAAATATGCCATAAATAATATAAACATAAGCTTCTGCCGAACATCAAAAGGGTTCCTGCCGAACACTAAAGGTCTCTGCCGAACTGAGCTGTCGGCCTAAGGGAAGGTCAGATTGCTCTGGCCGACTGGCCGAGCTTCTGGCGACATAGCGACCGAAGGACTTCTGTCCGGAGGACAGTGGCCGGTTGGCTAATGGGAGTTCTGGACCGAAGGGTTCTTATGATGAACTAAGGTTGTGCCGAGCAGGGCATTGCCGAGCAGAAGGCCTGGGCTAAAGGTACTGCCGAACAGATACTCTCCCGAGCTGAGTTCTGCCGAGCAAAGAGGTGCCGAGCAGATACTTTGCCGAGCAACTAGCTCTGCCGGACAGCAGGTTGCCGAGCTGCCAACAAAGGGTAATAGAGTTGGGATGCGCAGGGAAATGACGCTTCGGGTATAACGGTTGGTCGAAAAGGCCAGCAAGGGGATTTGCAAGACTTTGGGCTAAAGGCCCGAGCTGTTGGCTATCTAGCGAGCTCAAAAGCTTAAGAAAATCAAAGGCAGACAGTCCCTTTTTGGGAGGTCGGCAATGATGCGGGAAAGGTCAGCAGAGTTAGGGAGATGGTCCAGCATACCTACCGAGCTGAAGAAAGCTTAGGCGGAGGGTTACAGGTTCTGTCCGAACAGACATGGCCGAAGGCCTAACTGCCGAACAGGGACTTAAGGGTTTGGGTTGCTTCGGTTTATGCCAAAGGAGAGGCTGCCGAGCAACTCTAGTGCGGCCAAGTCATTGAATGGACTTTCCGAACAAGAATAAGGGCAAAACTTTAAGATAAAATATGACCGGAGGACTAAAGGGTTACCTGAGGCTACTAGCTGTCCGGACAGACTTCTGCCGAACTGAATGCTACGGGAACTTTTGGTCCGGATAGGGGGGTTCTTCTGATCTACTGATTGCTTCGGCCGAGCAAGAATGGATGGTAACTCTGGGTAGGACAATGGTCCGGTAGGACTTCTGCCGAACAGGAAATATCCTAAGTGTTGGGCCTTGCCGAACAGAGGGACGTCGGCAACAAGGGTTCTCTCTCTAGAGCAAGACAGGGCTGGTGTGGGGAAATGAATGCTCCAAAGGATGGTTTATATAGGAGTTCAGATGACTGGGGTGGTAGTTGGGATCATTCATTGCTGATGGGATGCCACCTTAAACCTGCCGAACAAGTCAGAGACTTATCACATCGAAGTCAGGTCTGAGCACCTGCAGGACACTCTGCAACCTGCGACTAACCTGTTCCATCGAAGTCAGGAGGCGGTCAGTCCGGACGGGACTGGACCCTGCAGCTTGGCAAAGCTGCTGCCGCGCAGCTGGCATGGGTCTGGGGCGGGTGGTCGGTCGGCGGGTTGGGCTGAGCTGGGTTGGTCCGGATGGGGTTGGTCCGGCCTGCTGGACCGGCCCGGGCTGCCGAACAGCCTTGGATTTGGGCTCTTTCCTTGGACCTCCTAGCTTACTCCTTTAACTTTATAAGGGTACAATATTAAATCTAATTGGTTCTTAATTACTAACTATAATTCAAAAATATTTCTAATGATTTAATTAATTATGGAAATGCTATTAAATTGGGACGGGGTCTCACAGCACGTCTGAACGAACAAATGAATATATTCAGAATCGGCAAGAGGGGGATAAACTTGGGATGCCTGATTCTTCCATCGAAGGGCATACTTGCGGAAAGTTTCCCCCGATTATTGCTTCATGTGGATAAGGAAGAGACGGACGACTACTATCTCTGCATTGTGCCGATACTAGCAAACAAACTCTAAGAGAGGTCTTTCGAGGAATGGAAACATTTCATATCTAGTTGGCAAAGAAACTCTTGAAAATTAGAATCTGAGAAATAACCATAGAAAGGTGTTATCACATAGATTTTTGAATTTTGAATCAGTAACCAATAGAAAGATGTTACTAAAATTTTCAATTTTGAAATGGGATTTGATTTTTTGATTTGAATTTTAAAATTTTGATTTTGAGATTTAGTGATTAGACAGATATGCTGCATGATGATTTTGCTATTCTGGTTGGATCATACTCTGTTTTTATTGCTCAGGTCGAGATCTCACATGCCCCATTGCATGCCACTCAGCGGGATTTGGCCACGAGAGAAGTATTCATTACCGAGAGATTGAAGGCATATGGTTTAGCTTTGTTTCCCTCGATCGTCTGTTCCTTGGGGGTTACCTTGACATGATGCAGCTACAGATGCTGTTGTGAATACTTTGCCGCTTGTTAGACGTGGATCGATCAGACACTGAGGATGGTGCCATGATGACTGTCTGTTAGAGAGAATTTTGTCAGGCTTTTGCGAGTGATTTCTCTCAGATAAACCTGCACTGATTTATATATCGCATTCTATGTTTGTTTGTTTTTCTATATTGAGGAAATGTCAATGTGATTTTTATTTTCTCGTATGAATACATTTTCGCTAATTGCAATTTTTATCAAGTGAGCAATATCATATTCATAGGAATTTAAATTTCTATGTTAAGAGTGATTGATAAATACAAATTATACTAATCAATCACTAAATATATTTTATGAACAAGGCCTCACCTATTGATCAGAGGGCGGAAACCTAGATTCATCCTTTCTGTTGGAAACAACTTCGTAATCTTAGCACGTGAAGTGACAACCTGCTTGACCAAATCGAACTGGATCTTTAGAGAAAGTTGATTCCCCCGAAGGTCGATTTTCTTGCTGATACCAGTCGGACCCCACTATT
>NMUG010010963.1:0-10783 GCA_002855965.1 Monotropa hypopitys
GGCCTTCTGATAGTTCGGACCCCAACAATAGCCCCTCAACCCCTTTGGCCGGGCACTTTGGCCGAAGCGGGGTTGATCCGGTGCCGATAGGTTTTGTAGGTGCCGAAGATAGGAGCGTCGGACCACTGGTTTGACTTGAGATTTGTCCTGACAGCATTTAATGAACCGTCAGTTTGAAATCGGTAACGTGTCACGCTCTGGAGAGGAGGCACATCTATCGTGACGTCATGTGGACAGGTGTCGTGTCATCGGTCTTCTTGCGTCTGAACTGGCGGTTGGACAGGCTACGTGTCACACTGCGGTTTGCTGGAGCTGCGGCTGATGGGACAGCTTGCTGATGTGCTGTCTGGCATGCAGGGCCGGCACAAGTCCCCAGGCAATGCAATCATTGCGGGCGCGGGGCTTGTCGGCTGGGCTAGGTCGGCCATTGAGTCGGGTTTGGGCTGCTGGGGTCTTCCTATAAATAGGACCCTTAGAGTTCTTTCAAACCCTTCCCTCTTCTGCTCCTTCTCTCTCCAGACGATTTCCGGCCACCGTGACCGCCGCTTCCAGCCACCGCTACCCGCTACTTCCTGCATCCATTCTTCACAACTTCAAGCTTCCCCAACCACTCAGGTGATACTCTGGTCCTTTTTCTGCCATTTTCGTGCATTTCTTCTCGCTGTTCGTGTCATTTCCGATACCTGTTGACTGTCACTGGCCCCTCCGCCATTGCTGAGGGCCTGAAAGCTTCTGGCAAGCTCCCAGGCTTGTTGGCTGGCACTAGTGGGGCTAGGTTGTGTTTCGTAGTCGATTTTGCGACTGTTTTCATGTTGGGTGAACCTTCCCTGCCATTTTCGTGGCCTGGAAGCTCTGTGAATTCCTGGGCCTTGCGGTGGGGAAGATAAACTTGACTGTCTTTAGGTCGAGCCGAGCCTGCCTTCCAGTGCTTAACTGCGTAGGTTGATGCCAGACCGACTAACGGTGCCTTTCTGCTTGTGTTCTTTTCAGATCCAACTGATGGCGCCGGAGAAGCGGTCTGACAAGTTTAGGCGGCTCGTTGATACCGACGAAGACCTCCGGCATTTCAGGGAGGAGTATGACATCCCGGCCGATGTCAACCTTCTGCTGGCGCCCGTCGGCCACAAGGAGCAGGGGCCGCAGCACATTCTTGTCCCGATAGTTGCCATTGCCTAGGGGGAGTTCGGTTTCCTTTTGAGCCGATCCTTACACGATTCTTCGGCTCGCTTGGGATCACGTCGTTCCAAGTGACGGTGAACACCTACAGAATTCTTCTGGGGGTGACCAGGCTGAATGAGACCCTTCCTCCGGCAGAGAGGCTCATATTTGAAGATATCTTCGGCTGTTACTTCATCGGTTTTAACAAGAAGACGAGGAAGTACTATTTTGCCCGAAGACCTGGTCAGAACGGTCTGATATCTGGCTTGCCGCACTCGGACAAATATGCCAACGACGTCCTTATCGTCTCTGGCCATTTTTTCACTCCAGTCCACCACGGGTCGATTGAGTATACCGTGCCTTTCCTCGAGGGGGTACCGAGTGAGTTTCTTGATTTCGGCTGAATCTTCTTATTTTCTCTTGGATTTTTCTAATCGCCTGTTCTTCTTTGTGCAGATGTCGGGGTTCTGAGTCACTGCAAGACCGTAGCCGACGCTGATAGGGTGACAGCATTCTCTGCTTTGTCCGAGGCTAGGCGTTGGGCCCCCACCTTGTTGTGGCTATCAACCCTCCTACACTCATACACTTAGGCCGCGACCTTCTCAGGCCGAGCCATCCACACAACCTTCGGCTGAACCCTCAGCTGAACATCAAGAAGAGCCTCCCGCTTTACCATCGATCGAGGAGATAGAGATGGAGATGGCACCGATCAAGCCAATCAACCTGGAGGAGGATTACCTTGCCGAGGAGATGGAGGGTATAAACGAGCCCTTGGTGTCCATCTTGAAAGAGACGCCGACAAGGCCCCGCTCCGAAGAAGTCATGGAGTCTTTGCTGAGGACTCGCCGGGAGAAAAGGCCCTGGACCGAGGAAGCCACGCAGTCGGCTGAGAAGTCTTCGGCTGCTGCTGAGAAGAGTCCCACTCGGGACGTTACGGCGCAAGAGACGGCGCAATCCTCCATGCGGGAGGTAATTCTTTTCGAGCTGAAGCTCTCCTTCGAGGGCATTGCTCCCGAGAAGGGAGATACGCTGGCGGAGAGCCCCGGCGTGGCAATGGCCTTAGCCCAGGCCTTCACGTTGCCGAAGGAGATGGACGGCCTCCCCAGAGGTCCTCGTACCTGTCTCCGCAGAATGATGTACTACGCTGGCATGGTGAGCTTAACTCTTTTGAATTTGTTGAACCTGTTTCCTTCGGTATCTGTGTTAATCAGTTGTCTTTTTGCAGATGATGCATACTGGCGTCGGTGTTGATCAGCGTCTCGGCCAGTTGCAGGCTGCTCGGCAACTGGCTGACAAGAAGGCTGAGGAGAAGCTCGCCGAAGCTAAGGGATCTGTGGCTTCGCTAGAGAAGAGGAACAAACAAATCCAGGCGACGGTCGAGATCAATGTCACGGAGCTGTCGGCCAAGAATGTTCAGCTTGAAGAGCTCCGGGCCGAGAACCTCCGCCTAAAGACGGAGATGGAGGGGATGCAGAAGGCATCTGCTGAGAAGGAGGAGGCCGACTTCCAAAGAGGGTATGAGGAGGCGGCTGCTGAGTGCCATAGCCAGCTGGGTAGGTTGAAGGAGAAGGTTTTCCAGAAAGGCTGGGTCAATGCCAAGGTCTCGCTGGGGGCCGAGGATAGTACTGAGGGAGTGGGAGAGATCCCTGAGATGAAGAAATCCAAGGCTGGAGCCTGGATCTTTTCTGCTCCGGCGGTCACTCCTACAGTTGTGGCCGATCCTCCTATTGGCACCGAGGCACCGGTGACCGGGGCTGTCATTTCCTCTCAGCCAACTGCTTAACCATCCTGCTGCCTTGTAACTTCTCAGCTTTTGTCTGGACCGAGCCGACCTGTGGCCGGTTCCTTGTTTTGTTGTTTTGCTGCTTAGGGGCCGAGCCGATCTTTGGTCGGTCCCTTCTGTTTTTTGCTTTAATGGACTGTTTTTATCTGCACGCTTTTCTATGTTGCCCCTCCACTTCCCCCAGCCGAGGAAAGGATTACGGGTAACCAAGATGTCTTCCTCGGCTCGGCTGAGCATTTTTTTTTGCTTGCGGAAAGTGGGTTGCTCCGGCGCTTGCCTGAGCGTAACTCGCACATTTCTGAATAAGTCGTAATTTGGGTAATGCTTCGGCCATGTAGCGCCGAACAATCGTAAATCTCCTCGGCAGCTCCACCGAGGATTTGCATGCACGTTTTATAGATTATCGGCAACTTGAAGCTGCTTCGGTGATTTAGCGCCGAAGCAGCTGTAAGCTTCCTCGGCAATGCCACCGAGGAGCTGCATGCGCATTTTATAGATTAACGGCAACTTGAAGCTGCTTCGGTGTTTTAACACCGAATAGCTGTAAGCTTCCTCGGCAATGCCACCGAGGAGCTGCATGCGCGTTTTATAGATTAACGGCAACTTGAAGCTGCTTCGGTGATTTAGCGCCGAAGAGCTGTAAGCTTCCTCGACAATGCCACCGAGGAGCTGCATGCGCATTTTATAGATTAACGGCAACTTGAAGCTGCTTCGGTGATTTAGCATCGAAGAGCTGTAAGCTTCCTCGGCAATGCCACCGAGGAGCTGCATGCGCGTTTTATAGATTAACGGCAACTTGAAGCTGCTTTGGTGATGTAGCGCCGAAGCGGAAGACAATTTCTTGAAATTCACTTTTATTTATTGAGGGCCCTAGGCTAGATTTACATCAGTGGTAGTACAACCGAAGGTTCGTAGCGTTCCACGGTCTTGGGATTGGAATGCCGTCCAGATCCTCAAGTCGGTAAGCCCCTATTCCTGCATGCTCGGTTACTCTGTACGGTCCTTCCCAATTGGGACCGAGCTTTCTATCGGAACTCTTCTTCTTGTTCCCCACCACCTTTCTAAGGACGAGATCATCGACTTTGAACGCCCTGGGCCGGACCGTTCTTACAAAGTTTCTGGCTACCCCTTGCTGGTAGGCGGCTAATCTGATCCTGGTCGAGTCTCTTCTTTCGTCGGTCAGGTCCAGGTCTTTCTGGATTGCTGCGCTGTTTGCGGCTTCGTCAAACCCTTCGGTTCTGATGGTTGGGAGTCCAGCCTCCAGCGGAATGATTGCTTCCATACCGAAGGCTAGAGAGAAAGGAGTCTGCCCTGTGGAGCGCCGTGGAGTTATTCGGTAGGTCCAAAGAACGATGGGAGTTCTTCGGCCCATTTTCCTTTAGCTGCTTGAAGCCTCCTTTTGATACCGCTGCCGATTGTTTTGTTGGACGCTTCGGCCTGACCGTTGCCTTGCGGGTAGTGAGGGGTTGAGTTGTAGAACTTGATTCGATGCTCGGCACAAAAGTCGGTGAAGAGGGCCCCCACAAACTGAGTGACGTTGTCCGAGATGAAGGCGTAGGGGATGCCGAAACGAGAGACGATGTTCTTCCAAGCGAATCTCTTTACGTCCTTGTCTTCTATGGTGACCAGAGGCTCGGCTTCTACCCATTTGGAGAAGTAATCTGTTGCCGTGATCAGGAATTTGAAACCTCCTGGTGCTGTGGGGAGTTTGCCGACGATGTCCAAGCCCCATTGAGCGAAAGGCCATGGACTGGTCAAAGGTGTGAGCTCCTCGGCAGGTTGTCTGATAATTGGGGAGAACCTCTCGCAGGAGTCACATTTCCTCACAATTTGCTCTCCGTCTTCCATCATCTTTGGCCACCAATATCCTTGCGAGATAGCCCGGTGCGCTATTGATCTTCCCCCTGTATGAGCCCCGCAGCTGCCGGCGTGGAGCTCCTGAAGGACTCCTTCCACCAAAGTCGGGTGCACACAAAGGAAGTACGGCCCGGAGAATGACCGCCTGTACAACTTGTCTTGGGGGCCAACCCAGAACCGAGCCGACTTATGGACGATTCGGTGGGCTTCCCTTTTGTCTTCTGGAAGTGAGCCGTCTTTCAAAAAAGCAATGATGGGGTCCATCCAACTGGGACCCTGACCGATGAAGAAGACGGTCTGCTGCTTCGGCACTTCGATGCTTGGCTGACTCAGGCTTTGGACGCTGACCGTCCTCTGCTCTCTGACTTCTGCTGCTGAGGCTATTCTGGCCAGAGCGTCGGCATGGGCGTTTTGTTCCCTACCGACCTGCTGGATTTGGATTTGTGTGAATAGTCCCATTCTTTCTTTGACCTTCTGCATGTACAGCCCCATCCGCTCGTCTCGGCACTCGTAGTCACCGTTGACCTGGTTGACCACGAGCTGAGAGTCGCTGTAGATGATCAGACTGTGAATCTCCAGCTCCTCGGCCGCATTCTGTCCGGCTAGGAGTGCTTCGTACTCTGCCTCATTGTTGGAGGCGCTGAAGTTGAGCCGGAGGGAATGCTCATGGGTGACTCCCTCAGGCGAGATAAGGACAATCCCGGCCCCATTTCCTCGGCAGTTTGATGCGCCGTCCACGAACATCCTCCATGAGTCCCGATTTTGCAGCGACTCCGGCAAGACTTGTTCGGCAACGGTTTCTTCAAGATGAGGATCCTCAGGCCGAGGAGAGAATTCTGCCAGGAAGTCGGCCAGTACTTGGCCTTTGATTGCTGTTTTGGGTTGAAACTTGATGTCGAAGTTGGCCAGCTCCACGGCCCATTTGGTGAGTCGGCCAGATAGGTCGGCGCGTTTAAGCAACGCCCGAAGAGGGAATTCGGTCAGGACCACAATGGTATGCGCTTGGAAGTATGGTGCCAATTTCCTAGAAGCAATAACCAAAGCATATGCAAGTTTTTCGAGAGGGAGATACCTGGTCTCGGCGCTGATGAGAGACTTGCTAGAGAAATAGACTGGTTGTTGCTCCATCCCCTCTTGCCTGACCAATGCTGAGCTGACGGCATGTGGTGTGACGGCAAGGTACATATACAACTCTTCCCCATGCATTGGTTTGGCAAGCAGGGGAACTGAAGAGAGGTACTCATTGAGGTTGCCGAGGGCCTCCCCACACTGCTCGGTCCATAGGAAGTGCCTTCGGCTGTTTTTCTTCAACACTTCGTAGAATGGTCGGCACTTGTCTAAGGATCTGCTGATGAACCGGTTGAGAGCCGCGGCCATACCCGCCAGCTTCTGCACTTCTTTTAGAGTCCTCGGCTCTTCAACTTTCTGGATGGCTGATATCTGTGAAGGGTCGGCCTCTATGCCTCGGCGCATGACAAGATAGCCCAGAAACTTTCCCGAGCCGACTCCAAAGGCGCACTTTGAAGCATTGAGCCGGAGCTTGTGCTTCTTTAGTATATCGAATACCCTCTGAAGATCGTCAAGATGGCTTGCCTCGGCCTTGCTTTTGACCACCATGTCATCTATGTATGAACCCATTGTGTCGCCGAGCTGAGAACTGAACATCTTTGTGACCATCCTCTGATATGTTGCTCCGGCATTTTTCAGACCGAAGGGCATCACCCGATAGCAGAACAATCCCCTTGGAGAAATGAAGGTTGTCTTCTCTTGGTCCGGGCCGAACATGGCGATCTGATGGTACCCTCGGTAGGCATCCATGAAGCTCATTCTGGCATGTCCGGCCGTTGCGTCGACTAGCTGATCAATCCTCGGCACAGGAAAGCTGTCTTTTGGGCAAGATTCATTGAGGTTAGTGTAGTCAACACAAACCCTCCACTTGTCGGTCTTCTTTTTGACCACCACCGTGTTGGCTAACCAGGTGGGGTAGTGAACTTCTCGGATCGCTTGCGCTTCGGTCAGACGGTCCACTTCTTCGATAACTGCGTCGGCATAAGCGGCTGCCGATCGCCTGGACTTTTGAACGACCGGCCGGCACTCCGGCCGAACGTTGAGGTGATGGCTGATGAATTCTGGGTCTACGCCTGGCATTTCATAGGGTGTCCAGGCGAAGATTTCTACATTTCTTTTGAGGCAGCTGATTGTGTCGGCCTTGTCTGATTCTGACATTTCTGAACCGATGAGAAAGAAGCGCTCCGGATCATCGGCGCTAAGGGGGATGGTGTCAAGGTCCTCAATGGATTTTGCCGAGGTACTTGAACCGACGTCCTCTAGCACTTGTTGATCTGGAACCTCCACCCAGTTGATCTGCTCAGGGGTGACTTTCCCTTTGACAGCAGCAATATAGCACTGCTTCGCCGAGGTCTGATCTCCCCTAAGCTCCTCCACGCCTCGGTTGCCAATGAACTTGATAACCTGATGGTATGTGGAAGCGACCCCCTTGATGCTATGGACCCAGGTTCGGCCCAAAATGGCGTTGTAGGGTGAGGGGATGTCAACTACCACAAATTCCACCTCGGTAGCGACCGAGCCGATAGTCACTGGAATGAGGATTTTGCCGATCGGCCAGACAAACGCGGCATTGAACCCCACTAGTGGCACGTCGGTAGGTTGTAGGTCGCTTGACTTGTACCCCATTCTCTTGAACAGGGAATAGTACATGACATCTGCCGAGCTGCCAAGGTCGACGAGAACCCTGCTGACCTGGCAGTCGGCAATCTGTAGTGTGACGACTAGCGCGTCATCGTGGGGGTGTTGAACCCTCTCAGAATCTCTGGCAGAAAAAGTGATAGAATACCTGGAGTCCGGCTTCTGCTTCTTCGGCATAGGCTGGATTGCAAGTATCTCCTTTGCCTCTATCTGCTGTATCTCAGACCGAAGCCGCTTCTCTCGTCGGTGATCCACCATCCCGTGGATCACGTTGATGATGCGCAAGGCTGGCTTGGGATCTTCCTTCGGCGCGACAGCTGTCTTTTCATTGTCAATGAACTCTGCAAGGTGGCCAGCTATGACCAACTCCTCAAGATAATCTTTGTAGGCTCGGCAGTTGGTGGTGAGATGGTCCTTCTCCCTGTGATAGGAGCATCTGAACTTGTCGTTCCACCTCTCTGAGCTCCCAACCTCTTCTCCGGCCACCTGAAGAATGGCTCCTTTTCGATTTTGCGAAGGAGCATAAAGGTTGGCTATTTGAAGACGGTGGTGTGAGCCACATATTCGTACGGCTTGTACGTCCGGGGCTCACCCGGCTGGACAGTGTTGGTCTCTTTCCTTCTGGCCGAGTTGTTGTGGTTGCTGGATCCTTGGCTGGAGCGCTGGTCGGCTCTGCTTCGCACTTCCTTGGCTTCCTCCAGTTTTGCGTGGAGCTCGATTCTGGCCATGAGCTCGTTCATTGTGGTCGGAGGGAAGAGCATCAGGTCTTCGAATTCTCGGCTGGAGTGGTCCAGACCGAGCTTGAAGGATGTGACTGCAATCTTCTGGTCGCAATCCTCGATATCATTGTAGAGGTCCCAATACCGGGCTGCGTATTGGCGCAGAGATTCTGACCTTGCTCGCCGAAGGCCGAGAAGGGAATCAACCTCTTTCTTGACTTTGGTACTGGTGATGAACCGTGCCAGAAAGGCCGTTGAAAGGTCTCTCCATGAGGAAATGGACCCTGCCGGCAGACGGTCGAACCACAGTAACCCAACCTCGCCGAGGCTGGATGGAAAAAGCTTGCACATCAAGGCATCCTCCCCCGAGTAGAGGGACATCATCTGCCTGAAATGTACTATGTGAGTGTACGAATCCATTTTGGGGTCGTACCTGTTGAACTTGGGGGCTGAAAAGCCTGCTGGAGGCCTTGCTGTTTCGATTTCCAGAGTGAATGGAGTGCATGGAACTTCATTGCGCCGGCACGGCTCATAGGTCCGAGCCGGTAAGATTGCACTTCTTCTGCTTTGGGACACCTGCTCTGAGCGAGGTGCCCGGCTTTCTCCCTGATCGCTGTGCCTTTGGCGCCTGGGCGGTGACTGCTCCCGCGCTGGGCGGATCATTTCGGCTGCATTAGGGCCGAGGCGATTGAAGACTGGCGGCAAGGGTCGCTGGTTTTCACCAGAACGTTCTTCCCTGTGCCGGGGAGGTGAGACTCGGCACCTGACACGGCGCTCCTCGTCATTCCTCTGCCGGGCAGGGTCTACTTCCACTCTTTCCCCCAGCCTGTTTAGGGCCGAGGGCCTAGTCTGCTGGAACCTGCTCCTGCTCTGAGACGGCTCCTGGTAAACTCTTTCTTCTTCGGCGCAGCTCTTTTCTGGAACAGCCCGCTTCCTCTCGGTAGCCTCCCTGAGCAGGGTCATCTCCCTGATAAGAGCATTGATCTGCTCATCCCTTCGGCCCAGATCGCCCTCCAACTGTCGGATGTACTGCCATGTGGTCTGCTTGGCCGGAGGGTCTGGGCACTCGTTGCTGTGGTAACTGGCGTCGCTGGCACGGACTCGCTCAGGGGTGTGGAGAGCAGAGTCCCCTGCCCTGGCCAGCTCCTTCCCTTTGTTTCTTCTTCCAGCGGACTGGTTGTCCCTAGAGTTCCTGTCTTTGGAAGCCATTTTCAGCTGAGAAAAGTGTTTGAGAGCTCAAAGAATGAATCTGAAAGTGAGAGAAAAGGTTCCCCAGCGGAGTCGCCAATTATTGGGGGGTAAGCCTTTTCTGCGGTGGATTCCGACGGTGAGCTGTGGTATTGAGCGGCTGAACCTGGCTGCACAGGAAGACAAACGTTAGGCTACCGACGGCGTCGCTAGTGGACCCTCCGATGGCAAAGTCAGCAAAGGATAAGGTAGAGAGAGAAAGTAAACTTGCAGAGCTTGGGCTAGAGAGAGAGTGTGTACCAAATAATGACTGCCACGCTCCTTATATAGGGCATCGGAGAGTGCTGGACACGCGCTTCGGCGCGAGTGAGCCGCCCACCTGCGGCGTGGGGCAGTGCAACTGTTCCCTCTGAGTGGGCTGTCGTGTGGCCGACCGGTCAGCCCCGACAATGTCAGGCGGCGCCGCCTGACAACATCGGGTGGCAGAAAAGATGATAAAGGTGGTCTGACATGCTGCGGAAATCACGGAAAAGCTGATTCTGTGTCAGACGTGTGTCTGCCATGTGCGCAAAACCCGGGATGCTGTCCCCGAGGGAATATCTACTGTGAACAAGGCATCTTGTCCTGTCTGGCCGAAGCGAGCAGCTCCGGCGCTGCTTGTTGTTGGCCGGGCCGTCCTGGCCGAGAGATCTCTGCACTGAAGTGATCCCGGACGAGCCTTCTCGTCGGCCCATATTCAGGTCGGTCGCTTGGCCTTGATTGTGAGTTCCTTCGACTAGGCACCTCCTCTGGGCTTTGAGTCTCCGAGCCGGAGAGAGCCCCAGAGAGGCCCTGTCGCCGTCGAAGCTTTGCTCGGTCGCATGACCTTTACTGCTGGGAGCCTCGGCTAGGTACCTTCTCTGGGCTTTGAGTCTCCGGGCCGGAGAGAGTCCCAGAGAGGCTTTGTCGCCGGCTATGATCTGTTCGGCCGTCTGCTGGCTGGTCTGAGCTGTGGTCCTCCTGGTGGAGGTCGTGGCTCCGGCCTTCTGATAGTTTATACACTGTAACTTGTCATTCATGCACTGTAACTTGTCATTTAACTTGTCAATATGCACTATAACTTGTAATTAATTTACTATAACAAATTAGTTTGTTGTAATCTATTGTAATTTATAATTTACTGTAACAAAATAATTTGTTGTAATCTATTGTAACAAATTAATTATAAGTTACACTGCATATTGTAATTAATTTATAATTAACTTATAATTAATTGTAACTAACTTGTAATTAACTTGCCAATATGTATATTGTAATTAACTTGTAATTAACTAGCCAATATGCATATTGTAATTAACTTGTAATTAACTTTCCAATATGCATATTGTAATTA
>NMUG010010964.1:0-10783 GCA_002855965.1 Monotropa hypopitys
AACCCTAATACATGACAAAATTGAAGTAAAAACGTGTTTGGTTTGATTACAATTGAGTATATATACCTTCCACAAGGTTTGGACCAAATTACCCTAAACAAATACAAAATTTCTGCGTTTTTCCAGGAGGGACCGGTCCACGGAGGTGTAGGGGACCGGTCCTAGCCATTTTTCCAATTTCTTTGACGGGCAAGGGACCGGTCCATGGAGGTATAGGGGACCGGTCCACTTGGCCTTTTTCACCAGAATCTCCATCTTTCCGAGAGCTTTCCGATGGTATATTATTGAGCGCAATCGGAGCTCTGCATCAAAAGATATGGCTATTTTATTGATGCACTATTGCTCTTGACTTCATCAATGGCTCGGGTTGGTCTCAGGGCCTTCCGGACTCGTCCAAGAATCGCTAAATAACCTGTACAAAATACCAAAAACTACAAAACAAGATTAAATGCATATGTAAAAAAACATAACTAAATATAAAACAACTTAGAACAAAACTAACTAAAGAGAGTTAGATTGGCACACACAAACTATAATATTGTGGGCCGATCAACCTCCTATAACCTCATACCAAAATGAGAAATCAACTCTAACTCTCGTCTTCAAGTCCCAAGCAGTTACACGATACCTCAAACCATCAATTCAATCATTCCTCTCTTTCAAAACAATGACTTCAAACTCAAGTCCACACACCAAGGCCCTAAATCACCAAGCAAGACCATCACACTTCTATCTCTCAACCAAAATTATTTACTCTCCACTTTAACATTCAATAAGGTAAGAAGTCCAAATACTACTTCCAGGAAACTATAAGGTTATCACACAAGCACTATCACTTCAAAGCAACAAGAGAGAACTAAAATCCTCAAACCAATTTCCCAAATTGCCATAATACGCAATGCTATGCCGAGTAAACACCAAAGTACCCCGAAACAAGTCTAACACCCAAATCGTACCACAATTCAAATAACCAACAACCAACTAACTGTCAAGGGATCTACACAAATCCAATCTTTTCCGAAAGACCTCAAGCTACAAACTCAAAACTGGCACTCATATCAAGCAAGGGTAGAACACTACCAACATCCACCACTTGGTACTAACCCGCAAGGAGAACCTACCGACCCATGAATACTTCACACCCCAAGTGAACCATATATGTTCTCTACCACCATAAGGTCTTACCACACTACGGTTGACAATGCGAGAGACTGGTGTGTCGTTAGAGTGATGTCCGGAATCCCACAATTGTGCAAAAGATATTTATAAAGAACACGAAATTACAACTCTAACTAGTAGAGTGGCAGGGTCGAGGTCGAACCACAGAGAAGTGATGGAGTCTAGATAATTTGCTAAGAGAGGAGGTTAAGTTTTGCCGAGTGTTAGCGGAAGGATGCTACCCTTGTATTGATTTTGGTTTAAGGACCTAAAAATTAAACTAAATGGAATAAAATTTAATTAACTAAGAGGAATGGCCAATGGAGTTTCTAACACCAAACCTAGGATAGGATAGACTTCCCACAAGTCAAGAAAGAATATGGAAGTGAGAATTCGGTTCTCATTGGAAAATTCATCTAACATCGAGAGTGACATAGCTAAGGGCATAGAGTGTGCCAAGGTGAATGTCAACGCTCCATCGAATAGATAACAACCCTCAATTTAGTACTAAAGAGAGAACCACATGCTTCTAACTCAAATATAATCTCAAGACATTAACTCAATCAAAGGATGAGTGGGTTTTAGAAGAATTTATTCATTGGGACATTTTATCGAGCACCTAGCGGGACATCACACCAAGTATTGCTTGTGCCATGTTAATGGCCACAATCAATCAAGATGATAACACCACTAAGTCAAGACCTAAAATATGAACTCAATACACCCAAATCCACCACAATCAAATATATTAAGGGCAAGTCAAACCTAATCTAGGATGAGGGGTGTTAGTCACCCCATGGCCAAACCGCGGAGGCTATTCCTCCATACAACCTATAAACACCATGGAAATAGAAATATAAAGACTAAAATTTGACATTCCATGATAGAAATGAACTTGATTAAACACAAAGCATAAAATAAGTTACATGAAGAGAGAGATAGAGAGATTACCTACAACATTATAGAAGAAAACAAACTTACAAAATCTCCATGGAAGATGAAGAAATCAAGGGAGAAGATGGAGGGAGGGAGAGAGAAGCTCTCCATCCCCCAAACCCTAATACAAAACTAAAATTGAAGTCTAATGTCTCTCCCCCACTAAAAACGTCCAAAAAACCTTATATATGTCCCAAAATTCGGACCAAAATGGACAAAATTGCCCACATACGAACTAGAACCAAAACCCAAAAGTTGCTGTTTTTTTCCGGAGAGACCGGTCTCCCTAGGTATAGGGGACCGGTCCCTTCACCAACAGAGGCCGACTGTTTTCTAGGTTAGATGCATCTCTTCGATAGCTTTCCGACGCCATATTATAAAGCTCAATCGGAGTTACACAACAAAAGGTATGCCATTTTTACCACCGTAGGGTCATGATCATGGCTTTGGATCTCAACTCTTGAAGCTTTGATGCTCCAACTTGGTCTTTCCCGGCATCATTATCACTTCATTTCATGTGTTGGCATCTCCTATCCGCATGAAAGCCATCTCGCATCATTGGATCTTCGATTGGAGCCAAATATAAGAGCTTATTTACGCGCATTAAGACCTGAAAAACATATAAGAGCTACAAAACGAAATCAAATGCAAAGTGAACTAAATAGAGTCAAATAATGACTTAAACCAATAAATTAGAAGATAGATAGACACACGAAATCACAAAATAGTGTGTATATCACAACCCCCAACTTAAAGGTTGCTCATCCCGGGCAAACAAAAACTAGGACTAAGCTAACAAATAACAAGCAACTAGAAAACAAATGGGCAGTTCCTTTAAACCCCCGGGTGGCCCCGGTAGGACGAGTAAGGTCTCGTTAAGGTTTTCAGCAATGCTAACCCATAAAACGTAGTAAATTACTTCTGCATAGAAACCAAGAGCTGAAAATCAAACTCTACATAAAGAATAGAACAGTGGATCCTCAAAAACACATGTAGACAATCAATGATTCACAATGCTAGCAAGAGAAAACAAATCATGGCAATCCAAACTCAACGTGTGTGTATAAGAAAGGTCAATCGTCGCAAGCAAGTCATCCCTCAAAAGTCAATCCGGACCGAGTCTCGACTTCAATTCCTCACCGTGTCTTCCACTCAAAAATAGAACTCGAAACATAGGTGCATATAGAACTCACATGTGTGCGGGCGGATGATATGTATCGAAAAGCCAAAGTCTCCCGCACAAGTTGACACACAAAGAACGATAATTACGGTGGATGATCTCATGACCGGAAAATTTTGCTAACAATGGGAATAATGGTCGCAATCCACATGCACACGCACTCGTTGTTCCAAGGTTTAAGTAGGACTTCATCGGTGATAATGTAAGGGTACGGGAAGTGTATCGGGCAAAAGGTAAGACAAATATGCTTGAGAATAGGCGAAGTACAAATCAAGAATCAATCAACTCCCTCGTCAATTAAAATGCAACTCCAATATCAAATTCTTTTCAACTCTGCCATAAACGTGAATTTTTTTTCTCAACCAACGATACATTCCAGCAAATGATGTAAACACAACGCGTCTAATCAAATAAAAAGATCGGTGATCCCCAAAATTGTTTTCTTCCCCAAATTTTTTCTTGTTTTTCTCTTTTTCTTCATGATTTTTCTAGGGGAAGGGGGATACACCACAATGAATACCAAAGGACAGCTAAAACTCCGTATCTCTCCAATACAACTCAACATCAACATCAACAATGATCAACCTAATTCTCAACGCATAAAATATGGCAATGAAGCTCAATCAAGAAATTGGTTCGGATGACGGCACAAGTGGGCGAACGGATAATGTAACAAGGAACGAACCGGCCCAAAAGATCAAGAATTCACCTAAATCATTTCCAAGGTCCAACAACAACCGTGCATGTGAATCAAAGTGATGAATCGATGAATGTGAATTCCCAATGAATAGCGACAAAAATAATGAGATCAATCAACGAATGAGATCATGTTCCGTGACAACCAAGAGTTCAAGTGACACCACTCCCAAGAAAAGTACGACACGAATCTCACTAGGGCATAAGTCTCCACTAAACGTAGCCATCAAGACAATCAAGATTACGACTCACAAGCGACTCAAGTCTAAAGTTCGTGAAGTGCAATTGGGTCAAATTCAAGGTGACAAGACAAAATTCCAACAAGCTAGAAAAATGACCAACAATGACACCATGTCTAAACAAGGATCACACCATTCTACAAATGTAAAAGAGTGAAAACTCGCAACATCTCAACGTCTATGCAAAAATAATCCACAATTTATTTGACAAAAATAAAAAAAAATGGGACCAAATAAAAAAAATAAAATAAAAGATAGCATGGAAATGCGCCACACCCCCAACTTATAATGAGCACGTCCTCGTACGAGGAGAACTAAAAATAAGAAAGAGAGAGTAGGTTACCTCCGGAGTGGAAATAAAAGACCACCCACCAACCAATACCTCAAGTTATAGTCGATAATGCCCCAGAAAGCCAAGCAAGAAGCAAATACCCTGCAAAACATAACACGAACCACAACTACAAGACAATCGGTTAGTCCAAAACTTGCTTGCTAATGGTAGCCAAGCGTGCAACATTAATTTTTTTATTATTTTTTTATAAGAAGAACAAAAGAAAAGGAAATAAAATTAAAAGAAAAGAAAAAAAACAATGTCTAAAAGTGTAGGCAAGAAACGGGATGATGACCCCCCATATTTTGTGATAACATTGATATGGCATAGGGGGCCATACCCAAAGGTGAACCACATCATCCCCCACCGAAAGTATTGAAGACGCCCAAGCCAAATGAATAAATACTTGGAGTATAAGGGGGCATTGGGACACTTCAAGAATGTATGACAACCCATCCTACCACCGCGATCCAAATAAATTTTCAGGGCATTGACCAATAGAATGTGACATGGAATTTGACTCGAGAGGAGTCGGTCAACACCAAGAAAATCAATTTTTTCTAATGTAGGCAAAAATGGTGGTGGTAGAGGCTCACACGAGACTATGGGTACAACTGAAAAGATGGACACACCGACAATGAAAGTTTTTCCCCATAAACATCCTCCCCAAGATTCGGCATGGAAATAGGTGCATCAATGGAACACTCAATGGATTCTTGAGGAGTACAAGGGAAAGTAGGCTCAATGGGCAAAGGAGCAACAACATCAACAATATCCGCACTCCCATGGTCCGCATCAAACTCCTCGTCACTCGAATCATCAATAAGGCTCACAAAGTCATCGGATGGAGTGAGAGGAGTGGAATTATCAAAATTGGGGAGTTTCCCCATTGATGCTTGGACCATAAGGAGAGAATAATTAATACTCACATGTGGAACATCAAGAAAATCGACCTCCTCGGGAGAAAGACAAGGCTCCTCCAAGGGGTTGGTGGGTTGGGCCAATTCAGAGATTTGTTGTGTTAAGTCACTCATTTGTTTTGTCAATTTTTCCAACTGTTCTTTTTTATATGCCGCTAGTGCAAGTATCTCATCACTTTTGGACATTTGTCCTTGGGATGTCTCGGTTGGCTCCGGGTAGTAACAATGTTGTGGAGCCATTGAATCATGAAAGTAGGGTGGTGGTGGTGATTCTTCATAATTCTCACATTCCGAGTAATAATTAGAGTGGACTTGCCACTCATGGCATGATGGATCCGGGAATGGAGATTGATATTCCCCCCAATAAGATTGGTCCATGACTCCTCCATAGTGGGTGCAATCATAAATGGAAGGATCTTGAGGAGTCATGTCATGGTAGAACGAGGGGGGTGGGAGATTGGAAATCTCCCAAGAATATTGCTCTATGGATTCCAAAAAATTAGAATAGTTGGAAGCCATGGCCTTTCAATAAAAAAATTTTATTTTAGTTTTTTTTTAGTTTTTAGAAAAATAAAACAATAAGAAACAAAAAGAAAGTGAATATGTACGGTGGAACAAAACAAAACCTAAAAAACTAGCAAAAAACAAGACTCAAACTACACTTCCCCGGCAACGGCGCCATTTTGACAACGCGAGAGACCGGTGTGTCGTTAGAGTGATGTCCGGAATCCCACAATTGTGCAAAAGATATTTATAAAGAACACGAAATTACAACTCTAACTAGTAGAGTGGCAGGGTCGAGGTCGAACCACAGAGAAGTGACGGAGTCTAGATAATTTGCTAAGAGAGGAGGTTAAGTTTTGCCGAGTGTTAGCGGAAGGACGCTACCCTTGTATTGATTTTGGTTTAAGGACCTAAAAATTAAACTAAATGGAAATAAATTTAATTAACTAAGAGGAATGTCCAATAGAGTTTCTAACACCAAACCTAGGATAGGATAGACTTCCCACAAGTCAAGAAAGAATATGGAAGTGAGAATTCGGTTCTCATTGGAAAATTCATCTAACATCGAGAGTGACATAGCTAAGGGCATAGAGTGTGCCAAGGTGAATGTCAACACTCCATCGAATAGATAACAACCCTCAATTTAGTACTAAAGAGAGAACCACATGCTTCTAACTCAAATATAATCTCAAGACATTAATTCAATCAAAGGATGAGTGGGTTTTAGGAGAATTCATTCATTGGGACATTTTATCGAGCACCTAGCGGGACATCGCACCAAGTATTGCCTGTGCCATGTTAATGGCTACAATCGATCAAGATGATAACACCACTAAGTCAAGACCTAAAATATGAACTCAATACACCCAAATGCACCACAATCAAATATATGAAGGGCAAGTCAAACCTAATCTAGGATGAGGGGTGTTAGTCATCCCATGGCCAAACCGCGGAGGCTATTCCTCCATACAACCTACAAACACCATGGAAATAGAAATATAAAGACTAAAATTTGACATTCCATGATAGAAATGAACTTGATTAAACACAAAGCATAAAATAAATTACATGATGAGAGAGATAGAGAGATTACCTACAACATTATAGAAGAAAACAAACTTACAAAATCTCCATGGAAGATGAAGAAATCAAGGGAGAAGATGGAGGGAGGGAGAGAGAAGCTCTCCACCCCCAAACCCTAATACAAAACTAAAATTGAAGTCTAATGTCTCTCCCCCACTAAAAACGTCCAAAAAACCTTATATATGTCCCAAAATTCGGACCAAAATGGACAAAATTGCCCCCATACGAACTAGAACCAAAACCCAAAAGTTGCTATTTTTTCCCAGAGGGACCGGTCTCCCTAGGTATAGGGGACTGGTCCCTTCACCAACAGAGGCCGATTGTTTCCTATCTTAGATGCATCTTTTCGATAGCTTTCCGACGCCATATTATTAAGCTCAATCGAAGTTACACAACAAAAGTTATGCCATTTTTACCACCGTAGGGTCATGACCATGACTTTGGATCTCAATTCTTGAAGCTTTGATGCTCCAACTTGGTCTTTCCTGGCATCATTATCACTTCATTTCATGTGTTGGCATCTCCTATCCGCATGAAAGCCATCTTGCATCATTGGATCTTTGATTGGAGCCAAATATAAGAGCTTATTTACGCGCATTAATATATCGGTGCGGAACCCGGAATAAGATCAATAGAAAACTCAACGTCACTGACAGGAGGCAAACCCGGTAACTCTTCGGGAAACACGTCTATAAAATCGCTGACTACAAACGATAACTCAGAACGGTCCGCAAAGTCATCGTCCAAAGCTAAACTAGCGAGCATGCAATGAATCGAAGAAGATTCCGTAGGATCAAGAAGAATGGATGTTAGTGGCTCTCGACGATCTCCATGGAAGTAAAAATACTCTCCGTCAGCATCACGAATAAGAACTCGATGTCTGTAACAATCGATAGTGGCATGATGAGAAGATAGCCAATCCATGCCCAAGATTAGGTCGAAACCCGCCATATCAAGAACAATGAAATCAAACGTGAAACGTCGGTCTGCAATAGTCATCTCGTACTGGCGGCAAATGTAACTCAACGGTATATGGCCTCCTACCGGTGACTTAGCTACAAGAGGAGGATTGAATACCTCCAACTCTAGCCCCAAAGCTGACGCAAAAGAAAATGCCAGAAAAGAATGTGACGCACCAGAATCTATAAGAACAGATGCCCAAGAATGGTAAATAAGAACCATACCGTGCACCACCGAACTCTCTGGAGCCTCTGAAACAACTGGCTGCTCCACAGCTGGAACTGCATAAACTCGGCCATGCGTCATCTGACCCTGACCTGCTCCGCTACGCTGACCTGAAGCCTGTGCTGAACCAGACGGACCTCTCCTCACAAATCGGGATCCCTGACTGGGCGGTGTAGGAGCTCGTTGAAGCTGCTGCTGCTACTGACCTTGCTGTTGATGCTGCTGAGGTGGGCGGGGCTGCTGAACTGAGCCTGCCTCACTATGGTCCTTCCGCGGCGCTGGACAGAATTTGGCTATGTGGTCCGGATGACCATAGTTGAAACAACCCGAAGCTCGACACTATGCACGAGTATGACCTGGCCGGCGACAAGTGTGATAAATAATGTCTGACCAATTGGACATCCCTGGACGATTTCCCTGCGACTGCGACTTCTGACTCTGCCGAGAATGAAACTGATCACGTCCCCTTTTCTTGCCAAAGCTGCCTGATGAATTGCTCAAACTCGAATACTGCCCTCTCGGCTCCCAAACTCTCACTTCCTTAGCTGGCTCACATTGGGACTCAACGAGCCTCGTGCACTCCACCAAATCTGAAAAGACACGAATGCGATGTCCCACCGTGAGGCGCTGAATAGATGGATGCAAGCCTTGCTCGAACCTCTTACACTTTCTTTCTTCCGAGTTTACCCAATCATGAGCAAACCTTGACAGAGACTGGAACTTTGTAGCATATTGATTCACCGTCATTGACCCTTGCTCTAGCCTCTCAAACTGCCAGTGTAGCTTATCGCGAAATGACTCCGGAAAATATTGACTTTCGAAGGAAGCCTCAAAATCTAGCCAAGACATGTCAACCAAAGGATCGATAACTCTTTGAGGGTTAGCACCCCAAAGCATCCGCATAGCATCGCGATGACCATTTACCAACGTAGACCACCACTCACTAGCCTCGCCTACAAGCTGGAAAGAAGCAAGTGAAATCCGAATTTTGCTGTCGCCGATCTCTAGCATCTCGAACATTTTCTTCACTTCCGAAAGCCAATGATTGGCCTCGAGCGGATCCACTTCGCCATTGAATTTTGGAGGATCCATACGGCGAAATTCACGTAGAGCGTCTGACAAATGATTTCCCACTGGTTCCCTAACTGCTGCGACTCCCCGACTAGCCTCCACAACCGCAGTAGCAATATCGCGAATAAACTGACCGGCATTGGCCATACCTCTTGGAATAAACTCTTCCCCTCTAGCCTCTTCAACGTGTTCTCTTTGTTTCCCGTTAACCTCCTCACTAACGGCGTCATCAATTGGTTGCCCACGGCGAGCACCACGAACCATATTTCCACCACGACGACCGGCCATATTCTAAGAAATAAGAAAAGATGGCGAATATTTAGGAATAGAATAGGATCATCATAACAATCGACAAGAAGAGCACTAGGTACGATATTGATACAATGGTAACCAATAAAGAATCGACTCACGAATACCCGAATCATCACACACTTGAAAGTCAAGAAGACACACATTGTTCTTTTCCCAAACGTTTCAAAATTTACAATCGTCAAAGGTTTTCGATCGAATATCAATGCCCTACTTTTATGCCATGCATACACAAGCAAGCAATCATATGAAATATAGTATAACCATAGCCCGATGCACCCATGTAGGACTACGTGTCCTTTCCCAATGTCCTAAGTTTTCGCAACCTATTGCTCTGATACCAACTATAACACCCCTGAAATTTGACAACATATTTTTTTTTTGAAAACAAGGCATTGAGCAATAATAAGTAAAACACTAATGATAATATGATACCATTCCCACAACTATGATCATCACACAACCATGTCAAGCACATGAGTTAAAGAAGTACCACGGGTGTTATTTATTACAAACCATAAGTCTTTGAAAGAAAACCAAAAAGATAAAATGCAATAAGGATCCACACTTGGACCATGCTTCAATGCTCCATGCCTCAATCAAAAAGTGCTTGATCCAAGTCAAGCTATACCATTGGCTTCTTACATATAAAAGAAAGGGTTAGGCACAACCGCCCAGTACGAAATCTCCAACAAAAGGTATATATGATTGCAATGTACGAAATGAGCTAAATGCATGCATAAGAGTAGGCATGATATTGAAAGACTACAAGGTAAAGAGAGAGAGAGATTTATTTCCAATAGTAATGACATAAGTGTACCAAGGTGTCCAACTATATTTCTAAAATACCAAGTGTCTTTAAAATGACAACAACGCGTCCAAAGATAGTCGATCGCTATCTAAGCTAGTAAGTCATGTTTCAAGTGTCCAACTCTAACTAAATGTTCCATCACGTGTGTTTTCAGGTCAACCACATGTTACCATAATGTCTACGATTTCCAACTTTCCACATCTTTCTAGATGAAATAAGTATTCTCAAGAGTGCATAGCCATTCCGTTCATAGAGGGGATCAACCTCTACACGTCTATTCCTCGATTCCCCATCCGTTGGGAGGGTTTAGTACTACCCCCATTGCGCAATGTCGTGGGAGACCCCTTACTGTCACGCCCC